>BLKR01015264.1:0-87982 GCA_011170035.1 Teleogryllus occipitalis | reverse complement strand
AGAGGGGAGAGAGGGAGAGAGAGGATGTTCGATAAGGTTTTGGTTGCGGTTGGATAATGGTTGAGTCCTGCCAGTGCCTTTTTAGGGGGCACTAGCCGCTCTAGAAAAGTTTGAATTCCACTACGGGACAATGGGGTCTCGCAGTTTACCAATTGATTTGATAATTGCAATGGAAGCAGTAAGGAGAATTGTGCTGTTGAAATGTGCACCTATTCCGTCCACATCTTTGAAGGGTTCATCTGAGAGGTTGTCGTTAGCTTGAAATGTCGACCATTCAGCATGTTGCACGATCCATTGAGGGGGTTGAGCAAACACACGAACTAGTCGATGAATGCGAACAATAGTAGGTATATGGTCTATACATGTCATATAATAGGGTCCATTCCATAGCACTTGCAAGTGAAGAGCTGCAAAGAGCTAGATGAACAGTCATGCTGGAATTCATTGGAATGGCGAACAAAAAGTGTAGTTTCACCTGTATTGAGAATCACCATGTTAGCGGTGTCCTTGATGGATTCCAAAATGACGCTCCTTTGACAAGTACAAGAAGAATCCCAAAGAGGTCTCTAGGCGTTTACATCAACAATCAACAAGTGTGGGCAGTTTGTTTATTAGGCCTAAGATGTCATTGGCCGACATCATTTATCCTAGGGGATGTAAATATTACATACAGTGAGCATGAGGGATGGGAGGTACATGCCTGCGCACATGCTTGATGGTCGGTCTCAATTCGTACATCAGTAGAAGGCAGAGGCCACCATCAACATCCCCAGTGGTATGGGGAATCAACATCCCCCACAGTATGGGGAAAAACCACGAAAGAATGGGAGGCAGGGTGAAACTAGTTGCGTCTCAGTCTGGTATTGTAAACAGAATACCAAAAGCTCAAAACGGGACAAGAGTTTTAGCTCGTCCCACCGAGCCCGAAATATTTAAATTTCAGGATAGGAGAGCCATATTATTTGTCATTAAGAGGTCTTTTTATTTTCCTTCTCCGCCGCTGTTGCCCGAAGGGGCGAGTGTCCATCCCATCCGTGAAGTTTTCTCTGAGACAGAGTCCTCCTGAGCACAGCTTAATAGGCTTAGTGATCACTCAGAACGAGTCTTGGGAGAACAGAGTAGGTGGTTGGGGCTTGGAAGACGGTCACTTGTAAGTGAGTTCAGGGCGAATAGCCAACTGACAGGGATCTTCATGCTTGGTTCGGCATCGACGGCTGAGTAGCTTTCTGGGTCAGTTTCTTATATTTTGTGGGAATTATTATTTTCCCGCCTAGTTGCCTGTCTCCTCATGGAAGCCTACAGGTAACAAAAGTGCGCCTGGGCGAGCAGTAGAAGCTTGGCAACTCGTTGCTTTAACAGCATTGGTCAAAGCAGTGGAGAAGGAAGAGGGAGCTTGACAGGATTCTACGCCAGGTACTGGCTTTGGCCTCATGAAAGGACACTCCTTGTGACTCGCGATCATTTGCATCTCTCTTTCCTTCAGAAAGATAGGCCACATGTTGGAGTTAGCCGCATTGTCTCCTTTACAGTTGATACAGCGCAGAAGTGAAGCATGGGGTTCTGGTTATACAGCATGAAATAAAAGAAACTTAAGCATCAGGACCTTCTGTCATGCACCGCTGTTGCGTATGGCCGAACCTTTCGCATTTAATAAAGCGCAAAGATATAGGCACATACTGCCGCACGCGGACATTGTTAAAGCTGCAACTAATCCTTTCTGGGAGGAATAGAAGATTGAAGGATAAGAGGGGTTGGGATCTGTGTCCCATGCTCCTTCCTCTTGAACCTGAAAACCTCAATGACACCTTTACAGTTAAAGAAAGATAGAAGTTCCTCCCCAATTTCAGATGCGAAGTTGTCAAGATTGATCACTTCCTTACAACGTTAAGGGTATGGTGAGCGGTCACTTCCTGCAGGTGTCTGGCAATCGGCTTAGTTTTCAAACAAATTACTGTATTAATCTTTCAACTTTAGAGTTCATATGTTAAAAATATAACATCTTAATAACTTACAATTCTTGTTGCAGTACAAAAACTATGTCCTTCCATTGCTATAACAGTATATGCGTTGTGATTCATGAATTTAATGAAATTTTCAAAGCAATAAAAGCAACAAATGCAGCATCTTAGACCACATCGGACACAGCAATTATCTTCAGGACCATTCTTCAATCTAAAAACAAATAGTCAGAACTCAATATTCATTTTAATGAGATGCACATGGTAATACTATAAGGTTTAGTACTTACTTCACATATATATAAGTCAAAATGAGGCGAGGCACTTTAAATAATGTAATGAGCATTGATCCTTTAGCAACAGAACCCATGTGATAGCAAATCAGTTTATTTGTAGATGAGCAAACAGGGAAAATTCCACTAGCACTCCTCCTGAACAGGAGCAGAGAAAAAATATTTAAAAAATTGAAAGAGAAAATGGACATGAAACAGTGTCAAATTGGACAAAAACTAAATACATTTCAGAAAGATGCTGAATTTTTTCAAATTATATTCAATAAAAAAAAATTTTCAGCACATTTATTTTTATAAATTATTAATATTTTTAAATTAATTGAATTCTTTGGAATATGTGCATTATGAAACTTTTTATCGCTCATAACTCACATTGTATAATGCAAAAAAATGTGTAAATAGTTCAATTTATAGAAGAAAACATTCCATATTGACCCAAATAAGATGACTTCTGAATATATGACAACCCCTAATTTTGAAGAGGCCTGCTGAGAATTTTTAAATTTTTTATACTAATTCCTATTGCAAATTAATCACAGATAAATCTTGAATTGATATGTTTGTCACAGGAAATTAACAATAAAACACAAATTTCCTTATATTTTTGACAATCAATAAGGTAATTAGTTAAAAATAGCATTATTTTAATATCACAAAGTTTGGTACATAGGATTAGAACAAATTTGTCTTTTTACATCTTCAAAAATGTTTGTTTGTAATTTTTACTTTCAAATGAAAACATGCCTAATATTTTATGAATACACCTGATGATGCATGAAACCTACACGCAAAAAGTCGTGACTGTAAAATTGTCTTTTTTAATTAATTACCTTACTGTCAAAAAATATAAGGATATTCATGTTTTAATGTGAAAATTACAAATTGTCTTCTTGTCCTATTGTTGTTGATGAGAATGATAAAACATATTGCTAGAGCTAACACTAGAGGACAACTTTAGCACAGAATTATGACCAAGCAAATGATATTAAGGTGAAAATCCTTCAAAACTGCCTGGTGACTTAATAACATGTTCATGTCACAATAAGTGATAGCTACATATGTATTACACAATATGTGATGGCCACAACTGTGAAACGAAGGCAAGGCAATCCACTATCCAGTAGAACCATTGAACAGTTGGTGCATGCGAGCCTCATCATAAAATACAGCTAAAAAATCAGAGTATCCTTCATATTACTCAGAAAATGGAATTTAATAGTTTCTTATGGATTTTCTCAAAATTAGGTTTTGTTTTATTAATTTTCGTATGTTTTCTGTTTTATGTTTATTAGAAATGATAATTAAAAACAAAATTGTAACAATAACATTATAACCTATTGTAATTTGAATATTGACTGTTCGTGGTTCATAGCAAAGTCGCTAACCTTTCACCAATGAGGTCTGGGTTCGATTCCCGTCAAATCTCATGTGAAATTTGTTCCAACAAAACGAGTTTGGCTGCCTCGCACGGGCTAGTCCAACCCCTGTGAAGTGTCCTAAACACTACCCCTTTCCTCATTCCTTCCCACTTCTGGCACCTGGATAGCGACACAGGAGCGTGCAGTAAGAGGCGCATACACGGAGATCCTACCTGGTGATCCTCTTGACAACTGACAGACAAGACGAGACATACATGAAAATAAATAAATAAATACACACACGAGATAATAATGAAAGATAACTTGTCGCGAAGAGACGCGTTGCGTCGATAATGATATGATAAAGATTAAGGACAGGGGGAAAAAAAAGAGAGAGAGAGAATTAAAATTTTAACTAAAAATAATGAGTTTATAAAATAATAGAGCAATGTTGCAAATAATGTTAATATTATTTGTAATGTTGTTAAAATATATGTTAAGAACTCACTACATGATGCATTCATCCACGACATAATGTCACACACGTCATATCAACATTAGACACATTGAAGGGTGTAGATTGTTTACCATCTACTTCCGTAAAGCAAGATTCAGAAAGCATTAAGAAGCACAAACGGCTGTCGGAACTATCAGAATCACCATCGATATCAGAACCGTCATCTCAATCAAGTTACGATGATCCGTCTTGCACAATGCAGGCTAAAGTGACATGGAAAAAATATTATTTAAAATGTCTTTTTCAGAGAACCCTTGCTACATAAAAATATCATTTCTTGTGCTTTTCAAACACTGAACTAATTAATGTTGCTTCTGAAACTCGTATTCATTTTTGGAGCAACACACATTATTATACTGAAAGGAAATCACAGTTGCGGTGCACACTTAACTCAAAAACTGTTGTTTATTGAACATTTGCATACTTTCAGAGCATTTTCATCCGCATGCCAAGTAGAGAAACAAGAGTTAGCATTATTATTAAATAATCTGTCAAATCAAAGCAATGAAAGTATTCTGGTAAGGTGAACAAATTATAAAAAGTCATTATTTTTTGTTGAAACCTTAATTTGTTCAATATTCAAATTACAGTGGTTATAATATTATTCTCACAATTTTGTTTCTCATTATTTATTTTTCCCAATAAATATAAAACAGAAAAACTACGAAAATTAATACCAAAAATAGTTCAAAATGGTGTGATGTCCCTATGACAAATGTGTAGAATTTCATCTCAATCATGAATATTAGGAATGCGACATTGTTGTATTTTACATTGATTTATTGAAGGTAGTGGTTTTCTGACATTGAAGTTTTGTGATCAATGTTTTCTCTTCATGGTTGATGTTTTATTTTCGAATGGAAAACATACCATAATAATAAAAAAAGTTATAATAATTTTCAGATATCCATAAATTCTTCAGAATAAAGTAACCAAAGGTGAAAAATAAGTTCTTTCCCTTGATCAATAGCACTCATTAACAATATTTAACTTTTTTGTCACAAGAACTTTACTGGCTGATCTGCAGAAGAAATTTTATACTGAATTCAAAAATGAATTTAGCATAATTCATATTTCTCTATCATGTAGAGTTTTTGTGATAATTCAGTATTTTTTTTACGGTCATTGCATTTACACTAAAGAAATTAAGTGTTCAACATGCCTAAAGAGTGTTAATTGATGTCCTTGACTATTTTGCCCCAGGAACATCCCTTTTGAGAGTCCAGCAGTAATCTGCCAACGTATTTAAAGTCCACTGCCCTTGGTATCTTTTTTCGCATGGTTGGAATATCCTATGGAAGCGTTTTCTGTGTTCATCATTTACAGCCCCCAGCTTCTTAGGGAAAGAAATCCAAGTGAGAGTGAAGTAATCAAATCTTAAGAGACATATTACAGCCCAAATCTTCATATGATTAAAGTACTAGTTTCATATAGATGTCACATTTCTTGTTGCCTAAGAAGGCGCAAATTCTTGAAGGAATTGCACCCCCATTTCTCTAAATCATTTAACCATCCTTCAAAATTAGCTTCTTTCACTAGTTCTCTTATTTGTGATGCAACAAATATGCCCTCTTCAGTTTCACATCACTAATTTTCGGAAAAGTCTCTTTCAAATACAAAAAGGCCCTTCCATTTCTGTCCAAGGTTTTCACGAAATTCTTCATCAAACCTAATTTGATATGAAGAGACAGGAGAAATATCTTTTTTCTATCAATTAAGGGAACATTCTTAACATTTTTTACACCTGATAAAGATTTAAGGTTAAGACTTCCTTTTGTGGCTTTCACAATACCCCCAGTCCCACTCACACAAAAAAGCAGAAAAATGTTGTGTATCCTGTCTGTAAACCTAAAAGCAGAGCTAATACCTTAAGATCCCCACACGTTCCAGGTAAATTTTTCTTACTGAATCTTCTCTAGAATTATCTTCGTATTTCCATTAAGTTTCTTTTATATTAATAGCATGGACAAGTGGAACAGATGACAATTTATTCCCATTGTGAAAGATATATAACCATATAGAAACGGTTTTCAAATCAATTATATTTAAGTCTAGAAAAATCACTAGCAATGAAAATTGTCTCTCGTTTAAGTTAAAGAATTTTAGCTAACATTGTAATTAAATCCAAATGAGGAATAAATTGAATAACTTTTTACCTGTTGAAATACCACATTGACACAGCTCCAGCGATAACCATTTGCTGGCAGGCAAGAATAAATTCTGACACCCATATCAGACCTATAAGGTAAACCCACCAGAAATATCTCACCCAGGCTGGATCAACAAATTCCACAAAAGTGAATTCTGAAAAAAAATAATGCGATGAAATGGATGGTACAATACAAGAAATACACTAAACACAAGACATACAATAAACCACAAACAATATACAAGTATGAAAGTATTATAATGTACTGTATTTATTATATTGTATAATATTCAATTGTAAAAATCCTACTCTCCTCAGATTGTAATTTATATTAATATAATGATCACGGTTCTGAAAACTGAATAAAATAAATTAATAAACAAACAAACAAACTTGCACTCTTTGAACAACCACAACATAACAGTAGATCATTTCTTTACAGTTATTATGTGGTAATAGAACACACTCTTCAAGAACTGTAAATTCCTGATATCATCCCTCGCTGCAAATTGAATAATCGAGCAATCTCTTTTAAAATTATTCAATACATATTTTATTTTGGTATTACTTTATGCCTTTGGAATCACATCTGTTGAGTTATACCCAGGCTTTATTTTCCATCTGCAAATTATTATAAATATAGAAATAGATGTAGAATAGATATGCAGAAATGACGTAACTTTTCTGTATTAAATAAGCACAAAGAGAAGATCAATCTACTTAACAAGGCGAACAAGTATGAAATTCAACTTAATAGATAATAGCAGATTATATGGGGGTAGATATGATATTACATTAAATTTATGATGAAAATTGATCAAAATGAGCCTTCAGAGTTGTCGGCAGAATGATAGGAAGACATCAGTGGCGGCTCCTTCAGATAAGCCTGATGAATATCAACTAGATCAAAATATTTCACAACATTTTTTAAATAATTCTCACAGATTTTGTAAGTACTTTTTATTATGAAATATAAAATTTACATTTCATTGTTGTTGCACATGTCAATTCTCAGATCAAGGGTTTCGAAACTTAAGTTTACACTCTCCATCACATTTACTCTCCTCCCCATGCTTTTCCATGTGTAAGCCAGGAGAGGCAGATTCAGACGTTACCTTCTTTCGCACTATAAGCTGAGAAAAGACACCACAGATAAATTATCATGTCTTAACAGGCTTTGCCCACACAATGCATGCGCATTCTGCTTAAGAGGTGTGAAGTGAGAAATAATGCAAGAATGTGCAGTTGTAGCACCAGTAGTTTTATGCCTATTACAGTAAATAACTAGTGGTGCAACGTAATGTTAGAACTTTAACATACAACGCAATATATGTAATAGCACTTTCTTAAACTAGTTAGTGTCCTATTCTCTGCAGTCTGGGCAAGCTTTTTAGCTTCAATCCTCCCACTCACAACCTTGTCCCAGCTGCTATCTATTGGCACCTAAATGACCTACTAGTGCCACTCGCAGTTTCTGGCTCACTCTGGAGTCCTCCTCAGTGAGGAGCACCTTCACGCTCGCTAAACGTCACGTGGACGTATCTCAGCAAATATAAGCTTAACCTCTGAATCCTTCAAACAGCTATCTTTCGTACACAATATATCATAAAGTACACTCTACAAATATATTTCAAATTAACCTTCTACAATTAATTCCCACAACATTTACCATCTTCTATTATGCCCCTTGGCTTAGAGCAGGCATTCACAACTTTGCCAAGTGGTTATAATCCCGATTCAGTTTATCAATAACAAGAGAATGAATTTATAGTTTATGCTTTTTGAATATACTCAGGAAATTTGTTTCAGAAAAGGGAGAAAATAAAAATTAAATCTAAGATATTTCTTAAAAATTCATGGAAACTTTTTGTGATTTGATTCTTCAATTGTATTTAAAATCCTTGTTGTTGGATATATCTTGTAAACATTTAAAGTAATAAAGGACAATAGTATGTTTTGATTCTTCTCATATATTAATGGTTTTACTTCAAGAAATTAAAAGCTTTTTCTGTTGATTTCACATAAATTATAATTTTTATTGTTGAAGAAAAAGTTAATTTTGAAACTACCAATTTTTAATTATTTATTCATTTATTTTTATGAATTTATATGTGAATAATGTATATATTGTTATTTAATTACTGTATTGTAAATAATAATAATAATAATAATAATAATAATAATAATAATAATAACAACAATAACAATAACAACCACAAATAATTTTTGTCCACTTTTTTAGAAAATTTGGTGACATGCTCTCATGTACATTTTCTCCAAAAAAGTTTATCCATCATATGGCAAAATAAACTCCTAGAATTTCACTTTTCAACCAGGCCTTTCAAAAGTTACTTCACTCTTAAAGTCTTTCAAGGAGATATTTAATTGTGCTGATTTGCATTTGTCTGTGATCCAGATACTTGCTGAAAATCCAGATATGGATGCAATGGTTTCACTCCAGGATATGCTAGAACGAAGCAAATGAAGAAAAATAGGAAACATGAATAATCTGGTAAGCATTGTTCCTGCTACAGGACAATATTTTTCTAAACATTAAGACACACACATTAAACATTCACAAATCACTCAAATCAATATTGGAAAACTATTTGCAATCTCTTTGCTTGAAGTGGCCAAACACACTATCACAGATCCAGAAGGCAAAGAAAGCTAACAGAGCTATAAACGTTATCAAAGGTTGAATAAATAAGGTGAATGTTCCAAGGCAACTAGCAGAGTCTTCTCAAAAAGAGCTGCGCCAGAAACGTATTCTCCTTTTCCCCTTCATCACAATCACTCAAAAGAATAATAACCTTGTAAAAAGAAAATATTTTTATATCACATAAATAATAATAATAATAATAATAATAATAATAATAATAATAATAATAATAATAATAATAACAACAACAATAATATTTATTGAGTCACATATACTTCACTATGACAAGTCAGAGGATATGCAGTTGCACAAGTTTCCTGAGCTCCAGATTTTTTATAAATAATCATTTTATAATAAAAAGCCATTATTACAACAAAACATTCTCACTAATAACACATATTATTACAATATACTCAAATAAAAGAGCAATGAAAACAAAGACCATTATAATATTATTTTATCCATTTGGCTATCTAAAAATGAACACTACAAAACAGATCGCTTCAGAAATTGGTCAAAAATAACACCAACGATGATTTGGAGCCCTTAGGCCAGTATTAAAAATGAGAAGTTCCTTTTTATTACTTTTTAAGCAAGAATTTTTTACAAATTTTATTAAAGCACCATTCAAAATTATGATATGCAATTGGCTAATTTAAAGATATCAAAATTTGGGTTCTCAATTCAGTCAAGCATCAAATGGAACATGCTTTCTTATAAATAAATTGAATACTAAATTAAGTTGATCATGTTATGCATTAAGAATTGTTTCAAATTCGGTCAGCCACCACGCAGCGCCTAAGCATTTTGTAAATGTAACGCCTCATATATGGCATAATATTCTGGTGCTCATCCTATAGGACTCGAACTTTTAGATTGCAGAAAAAAATCACAATAAATAATACACAAATGCCATCCACATTTCCTGCAAGCTTCATTGAGCTTGAAATTTTATCAAGTGCCTTGCCTATTTATTAACAAATTGTAATTTTAGTCAAAACTGAATTACTTCTAATGGTGGGAATATATTTTCATGGTATACTTTTTATAATTACAAACACACGTTGTAGAAATCACATTTACCAGGTATCACTTATCAACAGCTGTCTGGGTAAGAAATCCTCATATAATTATGTACATTTCTTTTACAGAACATTGCCAGATGGCATTAAACAAATTTTAAATCGCATACACAAGTGCAAAGTAAAATCTTTTTTCTGTTTCATTACAGTTTCATACAATACGGGACTATACTGATCATCAAAAGAAAAAATATTAATTTAACAATGATAAATCATGAATTAGTTTACATTTATAATGTATATTTTTAAAAAGACTTATCCCTATAACAAGAAATGTACCTCAGTGTCCATGTACCTCATCAGATTTTCATCCCATTTCCCTGATCCATTAAGCAAATGCCAAAGATGGCCTCTGTTTTGCTTCTGGACATACCTTCACTACACATGTTGTTGAGCTCTCCTTTATTAGTTGTGATAGGGAGTGGAGTCCTCGGGGCATGGGGTTGCAAGGCTATTTTGTTAACAATACTAAAAACAAATCTGTAATTTGTTTAACGATGCAAAGAATTTTCTATTAATTGGGAGAAAAAGTATCTTATTCTCAAATGTTGCTAGCCATGGTTTGTTAGTACTTTTATTCATCATTCAACTATTTATGGTTAAACAATAGGGAGGAAATTTGGGGGAAAACTCAAAAGAAACGTGCACAGATTGCACTTGTCTCCTCTACATCATGTACAATGTTTACTGTTCTTTAACAGAAATAAATAAAGTTTATTTCATTAAGGTTTGAAAAATGATGATGGGTAACTGCCAAAAACATTTTGTTCAGCTGCTACCAGGGGGTAGGCATACTCTTGCAGGTTTTTGTGGTACAGAAAAGTACATAATTTCCAAGGGAAATTCCTTTTTTTTTATATTCAAAAATATTAGCCATCGTGCTTCTATACGCTCGCCTCACTCTGATTACTCAGGTAAGTTATGAATAGATGCCATGCCAGAAAAACTGCATGTCTTTTGCAGCAACCCTTGCTATTTTCCAATTTTTTAAAATTTTTAAAATTAAATTATTATGTACATAACTTAAGTAATAACGCGCTCCAAGCTCCCTTATTTGGAGCATTGAGCGCTTGCTCGAGGAGTAATCCTCCATTAATCTTGCGTCACGTCACGTCGCAGCCAGTTACAGTCAAGAGGGACCGTGCCGGGTAGCATTCCGCGTACAATGCCTTCCTGCTACGCGCTCCTGCGCTCACCCAGCGGCCGGAAATCAGCGAGATAGGGGTGGGTTTGTGACACCAGGGGTTGACCAGCCCCCAGGAAGCAGCCGAACTCGCTGTTTTGTTGGAACAAATTTCACAAGAGATTCGACGGGAATCGAAACCCGAACCTCAGTGGTCGTTAGTTAGCGACTTCGCTATGTGTGCCACGAGCGAGCTCTTCCTTAATTAAGCTGAAGTGTTCCTCTACGAGCGTGTGCATTGTTGCGAAGAGGTGATAGGATGCGCTGTGGATCAGGGGGAGTACTTGCGGTGCGGAAGGATGTCCCATCCAAGCGATTTCCAAGGTGTCTTTCACTGCCCTGCTGTATGAGAAGCGGCGCGTTGTCGTGCATCTGTCGTTCATTCAAATCACATGGGACCCTTATCGAGTTAATTGATCATCCCCATTACCATAACATCTGCTGATTGTTCTTTTTTGTGGAGACATTTAATGCCTTTGGCAATTGCAGTTGAGATGGAGGTGGATCATCATCCAATAACCCCTGCAATTGCTCTGTCTTTAATCTCTTTCGTGGTCTCCTGAGTGTGGACTCTTCACACTGAAACAATTATGTTTAAATTTTCGAAACCGTGTCTCACACGTTCTAATTCGCTGGAGCATTTTCACAAAATGCTTTCTACCAGCAAACGATGACTTTCCACAGACTTTATCTTTGATTAAATAAGAAAACTATGCGTGTCGCAAATGTTCTTTTGGGCTAAAACGTCGACACTCGAACGACCCGGGACGTGCATGGACGCTAGTGTCTTCGGCGGAATTTCAACTTGTGTGTGCTACAGGTTAATGCCAGCATGGAACAAACTGGACGTAGTGTCTGTCACATTCATACGCGTGTACTATGCTTGGCACTATCTAGTGAAACTGAAAATACTTATGCATACCTAATGTACGATGATGCAAATAATAAATCACATATGTCGAATCTATCCCAATATCACTTTTCAAATAAAATGGAATAAATACAATAAAAGTAAAATTTCTGCTTAAAAGAGTACTGTCTCCAAATTAAAATGACACTTCTAATTTTAATTAATGAGATGTTTCATAATAAAAGTTATTAAAATACCAAGTGTTCTAACAATTCATGGCCTCCTATTAACCCCTTAGCTGGACTCGTGGCTCATTGCAAAGTCCAAGTGTTCACCACTGAGGATGGGGACGATTCCCGTCGAATCTCATATGAAATTGTTCCAACAAAACGAGTTCGGCTGCTTCACAAGGGCTAGTCTCAACTCCTGTGAAGTGTCCTAAACCCTACCCCTATCCTTATTCTTCTCCTACCCTGGCCGCTGGAAGTGACGCAGGAAAGCGCGTGGTAGAGGCGCGTACGCGGAGATGCTACCTGGCGGTCCTCTTGGACGACCGATCGCGACGAGACGCGACAGACAATATTAACGGAGAATTACTCCAAAAACAAGGCTGCGTTAGTAATGGGAGGATTACTCTGAGAAGCGCAAGCGCTCAAACGCTCCCCAGCAAAGCTGAGACGCGTTGCGTCAAAGTAGACAATATTAAGGACCAAGTATTGAAATAATAAAATAATATATTAAGTGTATTTACTCATTACACTAGGAAGGATAAAAATGCCATTTACAAATTTTTTAAATTAATAGTGTATAACAATGTATAACAAAACGTTGCGCATAAACAACTTTGGGACAATACGGTATATCGATTCATCTGGACACAAGACGACTGAAAACAGTTTGAAAGGAGGTGAACATTGCATAGCTGTTTCACATTTGTACATTGGAAGTCCTTTGAAAAAGCTGCACGTCCTTCTGGCTTCGGTCTTCCCGGATCACGTGTTCTACATTATGATTGATTGATTGTCGTAATCCCGGGCGTCAACTGCTAAGTTCATTAGTCTCCTTGAAATGTAGTGCATATTTTTTATTGCGGGAAGTGGCAATTTTCCCCCCGATGAATGACGAGTTCCGACGTCATTTTTGACTACCCGTCTGTTTGCGGTGTTTTTTTCCCTTGAAACAGGTGTCCTTAATTAGCAGGGCACCGCCTCGCTGGACCAGGTCTAAGATCCCGACTGGTATCCCGGCAAGTGTGGTAGTGTTGTACAAGCAAGTGTGTGTGTACAAGTAACGAGTGGGACAGAGCAAGGATGAGGAAAATGATCGCGGTCCGTGGCGCGTTTTCTAGGGTAGTGCTTCGGCATTGATTAGAGAAACCCAAGGTGAAAACACAGGTGAGAGCAAAGTAAAGCACAAATTTTTCTCCGGACGGCGACTGAACTAGACTTAGCTAGTGTCGGTGCAAATCCTGTCATTGTCGGGATTCGAACACTAGGACCTCACGGTCAGAGGCACTGCAGTGACAAATTGACTCTGTCGGTATCCGTACAGTCATCATAACGTACTTCTTTTTAGGAAGAGAAGTGTTTGTGCGTCGACCAAAATGGAATTTTTCTTGCCCTTCCTGTGTCTTCATTGACTCATTATTGCATTCACTTCCTTGCAGTCTTCAGATTTCATTGTGAGCATAGCTAAGTAAAAGAGAAATTATAGCTGTGATATTTTTCTCTTCTTCATTCGCAATAATATTCTTATATTTTTCCATGAATTGACAATTGCGCAGTCAATCACTTTTTTCTTCTACTTCTTTTCCTCCAGAAGATCATTATATTTTCTTACCTCTCATTTCGTTAACATTTGGAAGAATGTGCACAAATCAATCATATCTGCAGTAATAAGGTCAACATCTTCCTCCAATAAGCCTACACAGTAAGTTCAGCGGTTGATAGAGGCCTTTGTTTTCGTCCATCATTCCCGAAATTACAAGAATTTTTGTGTAGAAGATAAATAATAACGCTCGAAGCATTGTTTATTCAATGATGCAACAGTGCAGGATAAGAAACTATCTCCCAAGGAGATACTTATATCGTGGAACGGAAATACGAAACTATACCTCCACGTATGTTACCGACGATTACATTTCTCAACTGAATTTTATCATGTCCGGACCATATACTACTCAATCCCAAACATTGTAAATTATGAATAATAAGCTATGTATGGATTTGTCTGCATAAGAAATATTCTAAAAACGATAAAAGAAGGTTCAAGCAAGTTTTGTCTAGTAATATACAGTAAAAGTATTGTGTAATAATTAAATTAGAAATTGAATAGCGGTAGCAATAAACCATTTCATTATCTCCAAGTTTCAAAATTCAATGAAGCAAAATTTTACGCTTCTTGATATGAATGAAAATTACTTTTCTTAAAAATATATTCATTAAAGGTTGCGTTTACGCAACGTTTGAACTGATGGGTTGACTCCAACACCAACATTTGGGAAGTTTGCAGCCAATTGGAGAGTTCTTTATAACCAGAATTTTACGAAAATGATAAATTACATACATTTTACACAAGACAAATTAATGAATATACAAATAATTTTCTTTACATTATTACCTCCATTTTACTAAGAATATTATTTTCTACTTCTGAAAGACCTCACTAATTTTTGGATGATCGTAATCTCTTAGATGTTTGAGTTCTTTTCACTACAGCACACCGAAGACTATGAGAAACTTCTATATTTTCGGTGGCACTAGTTAGACACAATACGAGACTTTAGAATGTTTAGTGCATGATTGACTTAACTTGCATTTTTTGTGTGGCAGTGGTTGTTCACAAATGAGTCACCCATACTAAGCGAAGCTGACCACATTATAAGAAGTTGCGTGGAACTAATCGAGCGCAGAACAAGCGCCGATTTGTCTCGTGATAGGCACATGTCACTCTTTTTTTTTTTTTTTTTTTTTTTTTTTTTTTTTTTTAATTTGTTGCGTCTACACCTTTGACGCAAACGCGTCTCCAAGCCCTTAAGGGCAAGCTGAGCGCTTTTGCACCTCTCGGAGTAATCCTCCATTAACGTGCCACTTTAATATTAGTCAAGTCTCGTCACGTCGCAGTCAGTCAGTGCCTTACTTTTCGGCCAGGCGACGGCGTTAGATCCCGGGGTTCCTGGCTACCGGTCACCCAACCACGAACTCCGCGAGTCTCGAATGCGCTTAACCTGTGACTTCACGGAGCGTAAAAACGGTTTCTCCGGCCTAGCGCCGCCGGCTTGCCCGCGAACTGCCAGGAAAGAAATTTTACGATGCCGGAAATCACCGCCACAACCAGTATTCGTGCCCCATCCGCGTGTACTTCGTGTCCGTCAGCAGCTGTCCTGCGCACAAATATCTTGTCCCGCTACTTTGCTTTCTTTCCATCAACGCCTTTAGAAATTGTTCATTCCAGATAGCAGTTTACTTCCATCTCACTGAGCAATTTTTGAGTACTCTGGCGAAAAATAAAACTGAATTGTCGTGAACAAGCCAATACGATACTGTAGAGAGGTACTTATTCGCTTCAAATTTGGGGTGACTGAAAATATGTTCGCTAATTAGAAGCAGTGGCGACTCGTGCTTAGGTCGCACAACCCTCGGATAATCGAACAAATCGTATAATATGTTAGAAATATACATTTTCCATTTAATGTCATTCAACATATTGCAGCAATATCGATGTATAAGATGTCATTCTGAAATCAAAGAGCGCCCGAGCGCCATCTTGGCATCCCGTGCGATCCCACGCACCCCATCGATGTCAAGACTAGTAAGCTCTATTGCTGAGTTTACTCTTAGTCCAAGCGCCTCTATGACTCAATACGGAAGAGCGCTTCCTCCCAGCAACTCACGTATTAGAGCCACTGGCTTACAAAGAGTACCGCTGATCGGTGACCGCAGCGGACTCGAACTCCGAGGGGAATACAAATTTTCTGTCTTCTTCTGAACCTAGCTGGAACGTAATTTAATGAATTTCGCGTGTTATTGAAAGAACTTCAGTCCATTCTTGAAGGTAGTGAATGCATTATTTATGTCGAGGAATGTATTTACATTTGAAGTTAGGTTTGTTGATCCAATTGTGCATTTGATGAGTCCTTAGTGTGAAGTTGGCCGTTCTGGAAGAAAGTCCATCTTTCCGTCGCCCTTCTTTCGACGATGTGTGCAATGCTCTTCCCGGCAGTAATTTCGCGAGGATCAGGAATGAGTTTGTGGAAGATCACCAGAGATAGTTATTGTATGAAATGTAGTTGCCGCTGCTATTGGCATATCTTTTTCAAGTATGAAAATCTACCGATTTAAGACAGAATATATTTCTGAAAAATCACAATATTTTATCATTGCATTATATAGCAGGGTACTGAAATTTCCGAAATAAAATAATTTTATTTCGTTAGCACAAGTAGCCACTAGTAGCAGCAACTCAGATCGTGAAATGAAACAGTGTAAAAGGTGTCCATAAATTAGTGCTTGTTGCATGCACTGCAGTGCATGCGAGTACCATCACCTTAGTTTCAAAATCTACTTCGTTTTTGTTTTGAATGAATTTTATTATTGGTAACCATCTTCATGCAGACCTAACATAAAAACTCGACTGACCACTGGAAATGAAAGTTAGAACCATATGCATGGGAGGTGAATATTCTTGGCACGGACCCTACACATAAAATTATGTATATGTTTGAGTATATATTTTTATTAAACTTAATTAATGTATATTAATTGCTTACATTAATAACATTCCCGACATTCGATGGTGTTGCGATCTCAGTTTGTTAAACACCAGCCGCCACTGATTACAAGACTTAAGTTCGCTTCACAGAAAAACATACACAACTTAATAGGGTAATGGCTAATCCGATATTAAATGATGTCTCTTATAATGAACGGTTTCAGAACGGCTTCACAGAGAAACATACAAACTTAATACTGTAACAGCAGATTCGACATTAAATAATGTCTCTATAACGAACGGTTTCGTTCGTTATTTAGAAAGTTTTGTTAATAGAAGAGTTCGTTATTATAGAGTTTACTGTTTATCAATATCTTTCTGTCACAATTTACAGAATGAATAGTCAAATGTAATGGCAATTATGGTATACTGGGATTTTAACAAATTGCTAAAACGTACGATATTCATATGAAAATTCTAGGAGGAAATTTATGGCCTTATTTTGTTCAAAAAATATAACCATGAGATCGTACATTTTTCATATGCTACATTTTTACATTGGGAATAAATTACATAAGCTTGGTAAAATTTCTCATTAATTGATGTTTAATTATTTCACAATGGGAGAGCACTTTTGGCAACTGACAGCCAATTAATTCTCTTTTGGCATATAACAACTACTGGAGCGAATAAATGACATGCAGTGAAGACTACACATTACCTACATTAATATTCAATTTTATGTAACTTTCTTCTTTACTCACAGTAAAAACAGTTGCAATTACAGAATAAAGTAAAAATGCTTGTTCATTTCGAACTGATTCTGCAAGCATCTGCTCATTCGGAGTTTTATTGAGCAGCTTGTTTATATCAACATATGTCCACCAAAGGTAGGCTGTACCACCTAGAAACAAAACAAATGTTCATTCAAAACTTCCTTGACGCTTTCAATAATATGTGTGTCACTAATTTTTATAAAAGCAAAATGCCTAAGAGCAATAGCAAAGTCTTAATTTATGTTAACAAAATTAGTGGTGACCTAAACACCCATTTATTTTACCATCTAAAAGTACGTTCACAGCCACACAGTTATTTTTAACCCAATATTACTGTTGCCCACACAATCTACAAATTTTAATTACTTTATATTACATCAAAAATTATAAAATTTTCATAAACATTATCATAGGTAATACCACGAGTGCTGAGGAAATTGTCGATAAATCCTCGTCTTGCGAAGCGAGGAGAGAATTTATCTGAGAATTTCCAAAGCAGGACTATTCCACAAATGAAATAATGTCCAACAGAGTTCCAAAGTGCGCCAAATATTGAGAATAACTGAAAGCTATGATGAAATCAAAGATGTTACGATTGCGATTTGTTGGACACAGACCTAGCGATCGCGCCTACTAAGAAAGATAAGTCGCAGCTTATAATTGGCCTTTAGGGAGGGGCAGTAAGAAAAATCAGATAGAATATATATGTTATAACGATATAGTTTTTGAGACACCACTCTAATAGGGGCATTTTCTATGTATACTTAAACCCTATTGGTTTTGATTTCATGAGTGGAATAGTCATCAGGGGAGTTAACCCATTAACTGCCACGGTTCCCAATTGGGGATCTCAGACTTTTTTCATTGTTGAGTGACATTGTGTAATATAATTTGCGATTTTATTTCTTCAATAAATGTAAACGTCCTAAATAAAAGATATATGCAAATTGTTGTTTTTTTTTTCTTTTCTTTTCAATGCCTAAATGTCATATGTTGATTTAGTCGTGATCGCTAAGGCACTGTACACTCCTGGCAATGCTGTACACATGACTTGCGTCGGTTCGAATCGTCATCTGAATCCATGCTTAGCAGCTATATGCATGTGGGTTTAGTGGAGGGAGAGGCAGGTTGTAAGTAAACACGGTTGGTCCACACTGAAGTTGACATAGCATATCCAGCATTATGTCGTTTGGAACTTGGATCATATGGAAAGAAAAGGATCAACGTCTGCATTTCCATCCTGTAAGATAATTACCGTTTTATAGGTTAATTTTGCGATATGTAAGCATTTACGATATTGCAAATGGGATGCGCCTCTTTCTAATGATAATTTCAACTTGAAAATTATATCCTAATGAAGCCAAATTATAAGAATGGGGCAGTACACTATAGAATACAAGCTTGTAAAATGTTAAAATTTTCTTTCATAAGTCGCCTGATAAAAAACATTAAAAGAATGTACCCTTCAGAACAACTATTCTGGGAGCTTTCGGATTGGGTTCTCCAACATCGTATCCTGGGGTGGGGAGTGGCTGGAGACCGGAACAACTTCCGACAAGAAGAGTTGCGACTCACATTTTTTGTTTGTGAATTCTTAATAACTGTTTTTAACATACTACATCCGAGATTGGAAAAACCCGACAGGTGTTTTCAAGAATCTTTTTATTTAGAACTTGGAAAGTAGAAATTTTTAACAGTTGAAAATATTTTTGAAACGGTTTAAAAGGTCGGCGAGGCCACATTCAGCTAGTAGGTTGGTATTTCCACATTAGCTTTGGTAGTCAGTGACCTGCCATTATCATTATCAACATTAGTTATTATTTTTATTATTATTTATACGTGCGTATAAACTATTTTCTTTGGTATTCCGATATAAATGATCAAATTATAATCATATAAACTAGAGATGAAACAGAATGATACAAACTTTCTCGCACTAGTTAGTTGTCTCATCTCCTTAGTCTAGGCTAGCTTTTCCGTATTACCCCATCTCCTCTCCAGCAACTACTTTTCAGCGGCAAAAATAATTTTTTTTTTTTTACATTTTCTCAATTTTTCGTCACCCTAATTACACAATTGAAATTCAACTATAACAATATTAAAGACTAGAATATAATGTAAACTTATATGCAAATTTTAATTTAAAAATTTGCGAGTTCTTGAGAAAATACCATTTGAAAGTTTCTGAAAATATGCAACTTGAGTACATTTTCAAATAAAACTTTGGAGTTTCCAAGTCTCTTCAATCGAAATCATTTGAAGCGACATGAGAGATATACAAAAAAATATATTTGTTCAATTTTTGAAATATCAAAAAAATACATTACAATGAGATGAATGTCATGCAATTCAGAGCATTTATCACTCTCCGTATAAAAAGTATGAAGAAAATTGGGCCATTTTGGAGATTTTATCGTTCAACCGTTTCTGGAAATGCGGAATTTTGAGCTCTTTTCCCAGAAAAGTTTTGATTGATTAATTGCTGTCATAAATCCCGTAAGTGTAATGCATATCTTTATCGTGTGTGATGGCAGTGATCATCTTCCACTGGATGGGGAGATCCGGTGCCAACCTACATCGGCTTGCGGAGATTTTCCCCAACCAGGTATCTCCCACCAGCATGAGATCGCCCCGGCCGGGACAAGCTCTCAGCTCCTGACAACTGTGGTAGTGTAGTGCATGAGACTGTAAGTGTGTATAAGTAAGGGATAAGGTTAGGACACGTAAGGGGAAGGATATATAGACCGCAGTCCGTGACCCGTTTGGTAGGGTACTGCTCCGGCATTCCCCCGGTGTTGATCGGAGAAACCACAATGAACAGATCAGAGCAGCCAACCGCTAGAATTCTCCCCCAGACAGGCTGAATTCGACCTAGCTAGCTAGAGTCGAAAATCCTGCCACCTCAGGACTCGAACACTAGTTACCTCCTGGTCAGAGGCACTGCATTGACATGAACCACTTTTGCCGATGACAAAATATTTTCGAGACACTTTATATGACATTATTTGAAGCACACATACTGACAATTTCAATAATGATTACAAATCGTAGGTCATGTAAATATTAACGATGTGAGAGAGACATCAACAAAATTACTTTTGTGTAAGTTTTGAAACTACAGAAGAATACAGACAACAACGTGTATGTATCAGTCCTAACGAGGTTCTCCGGCAAGGTAGGGCCCTTGGACCCTTAATAGGGTACAAGGCGACCATTTCTAAGGTTACCAACCGCGCCCGGAGAATAGTGTACTGAGGAAAGCGTGCGCAGATGATTTTCCCCCTCCATACGTCACATACTGTTTTTGACTGTTTCTGACTAAATAAATAAGTGTACGAGATCCACACGTACGATCGTGTGACGAACACTGAGGCGGAGCGATACGCTCCCAGCGAGAAGATTTTTCTCTTTTCGCACCCGCCTCCTCCCGAAAACTCTGAAAAGTTTCCTCAGAGTATTCGTCAGAGGACTTCCGCATGGCTACACCGCTGAGAACGTAGCGAACGAGTTGAAAAAACTCGGCTACGATCTCAAAGCAGTCAAGCAAATTTGTCTGCTTAGAGAAACCCCGACTCCGGTGTGGTCCAAGTGCAACAGGCACCGAAACGCGGCGTGTGGAAGTGGTGAACAATAAATTGGTTTTAATGTTTTTCACTACTGTCCACATTGTTTAAAAATCTGAAGAAAAAAAATTGCTTATAGAATGTTATAATACCCATTTTAGTGGAAAAAATTGAGACAGTACTCCAACGTTATCACGTCGAAAATGAATTTCAAAAATGTATTTTTTTTTCTTTATAAATTTAGCGTCAAATTTCGTTGATAAAAGACCTTCAAAGTATGAACTATGATTTCCCGTCTCTAATGATTTCCCTTTGAACTATGTTTCCCCGTCCCTGCAATTTTTTTTCAGCCTGATACAGGCAAAAGATTGTACGAAGAAGCACGAAGGAGCACGAAGAAAATGAACATGCAGAGATTTTAACGGGGTTGTGCGCCAGGAAATACGAGTAGACCCTATTTCCATCGCTGCATTGTTCCCCAAGGCAGCACTGGTAGTAATATGAAATTGAAGTTAAAATGTTGGTACAAATGTATGGCACTCAATTTTTTCAATGTTTCTTTCGTGTAAAGAAACATTAAAATAATAGAAATAATGTTAATGTAATCTAAACTCCACTAATTCAAACGAAGCGCCTGTGGTGCATACCAGCATGTATTTCGATAGCCAGGAAGAGTACTCGTTTCAAACTTTTACAAATGAAACATACCATAATCAGCTATCAAAATTCCTTGAAGTACAGAAGTAATTTGTTAGTTCGAAGTTAATTTTATTACCTTCCACCAATCTATTTTCTTTTATAAGAATTGCAATAGCTTCCAAAAACATCTCAAATTATGTTCACGAAGCACTGGAAATTTGAAACGCACGACTGTTTGGAGCCAAATTTCACAGAAAATACTCAAATTTTGGAAAAATTCGACATGATCTGATTTGAAGATCTGTTTTTATAAACACATTTCATTTTAAAAAATTGTATCTTCACAATAGAAGTTGTAAGAAGACTATGACATTTTTTAAAAATTTTTTCAGTTTTCGAATAATCGGACATATTAACCAACATGAGATCTACACCACTCTCTTAAGCGTCCCTTATGCTATCTAAGGTCCAAATTGAATTTAAAAAATGTGTGCAATATTTTAAAGAAAAATTGTTTTGAAAGGTCAATGTTCGACATGAAATTCCACACAAAAATACTAATTTTCAGAAAATTGAACATAACATTATTTAAATGTCTGTTTTTGATGAACACATTTCACCAAGAAAAAAATATCTTCATAACTGTAGTTATAGAGGTTGCAATTTTCAAAAATGAAAATTTTCAACGAACATGAGACCTGCACTCTTGAACATCCTCTCCGCTATCCAAGGTGAAAATTGAATCAAAAATGTTGATGCACTTTTTGAGAAAAAAATGTTTACACAAAATTAAACATTGCCTATATTTTACACAAAATTATGTGAAAAGTACTCAAATTTTCGAAAAATTGTACAGGACCTAATTTCAAAACCTATCTTTAACTCAGATATGCCTACTGTCCTTCTAAAAGGACACTACGCTTCTCTAATTTTTTAGCTACAGAATAATTATGGATCTTCTGCGAGGCTAGTGTTGTGTATTTTCTGTCAGTGAAAGGGTCACAGAACAATACTCATCGCCTTCCTACGCATTATTGGATGTTGCAGTATCTTATTTCGAAAGACGAATTCAGGCATCTCGGAAGACCTGTCATTTTCGTCGCAAACTTGAAAGGTTAAGTTGTGTAATATTGGCAAATGTGTTCATTAATTACTCCACTTTATTATTATCCCAGAGCTACATATATTTACTTCTGAGTGTGGAATTTGTAATATTACAATAAATATAGACAAAACTATTTCGCAAAGTAGGTGTCCTTCTGTAAGGGCAGCAGGCATATGAGGGCACATTTCGCTTACGTTCATGTAGTTTAGATTCCTGATTATTCGACAATTCGTTCTTCCAAAGGACTTACCCTCGATGCATTGCTCTCAATACTTGAGGAGGATGATGGTGATAACAATGACAAATTGCCACATGGGGTGGACAATGCAATAACGACCACTGTGAACGCTACTAGAGATGTCAAGGATGAGGTCTCTGGAGACGCAGTCAGTCTCACTCATTAATCTTCCTGGATCGCAGCTGAATGTTGAAATGGAGCTATTCAATATAAATAACTATGATGCAATTGACAGTTGTAAAGACACTTTGCACAAACAATGGTAATTCATTCTGTCTTGCAATGATCGTGAGTGCAAATTCTGAAACAAAACCTCTCAGCGTATGTCACGACAAAATTTTTAAATGAAATAAAGGCTAATTGAAAATGTTAACTGACATGGAGTGGTCAGCAATTCTAGTGATTGTTAACGAAGAATTTGCTAATTGAAATATTTTTGGGCTTTTTTCATGTAATAGAATTATTGGTAGAACATGCTAACAGGCATACGGCTAGAAGAAAATTAAATTAGGTAATGTCACTGAAAAAGAAAAGAAATGCTTTTTAGGAATCCTTTTGTTGAGTGGGTACAATGAGGTTCCAAAGAAGTCTTTATTGAAAAAAATATAAAGACAGCTGCAATGAAGCTGTCGCAATGCCTAGAGATAGATTCGAATTCAAAATGTCAAATAGTCATTGTTGGGATAATGAAAGTTTCGACTGTAATGATCGCTTTGCTAAAAAAAACTTTTCACTTTACTACACATGAAATTTCAAGAAATGGCTTTGCACTGCGAATGTCACTGTCGGCAGCGATGTGTCACTGTCCCTTTTTCGTTACCAGGGGCCGGCAATAAGTTTTTCTGCCGAAAATTCGCCGCTTTTTCCCGCAGCATTGCATAACTTTCTCTCTACAGTGTAAGCGGTAAAAGATAAAAATATGTTGTAATGTGCGAAAAAGGGAAAATTGGAGAAATTGTATTCTCAGACCTGGAAAACCGGGAAAACCTTTGAATTCCAAAAAGCCACATCGCTGGTCACCCTGTTAGTGGCAAGCTGCACTGCGTTTGAAATTCACTGAACTTCTCGAAACGCCCTGTGAGATACAAGAGAGAATGAACGCAGTTCTGACACCTTTTACCTGCGTGC
Organism: Teleogryllus occipitalis; assembly: GCA_011170035.1. Taxonomy (NCBI): domain Eukaryota; kingdom Metazoa; phylum Arthropoda; class Insecta; order Orthoptera; family Gryllidae; genus Teleogryllus; species Teleogryllus occipitalis. The sequence continues at coordinate 63,771 of BLKR01015264.1, read as the reverse complement.
AGATGTACGCCAGAGTGAGGCTCGGCACACAGACAAGTGTTAATGTAGAACAAAGTTGTACTTTTACAACAATTTACAATAATTTACATAATTGTAAATGAAGGTACTTTTGTATTTACTTTTTTGCATTTGTGGGTGAATAATACTAAAAATATCAAATATGATTTGTTTAAACAATATGTTCAAACTTAATTATAATAAAAACTCCAACAGCATATTATTTCATTTACCTTAAATTTTGCATCAAAAATGTATAATAAGTTGATAATTGATTAACTGGAGTGTATACGCTATATAACAGCGTTTGGCAAAGTTTAGATATTTTTATTACATATTTTTGCACGTTTTGGTGTTTTTACTGTTTGAAAATCCTGTTTTTAATTTTGAACATGATATCATGAGTCATAGTCTGTCAGTAAGTGTTAATGTTTTGAGATTTAATTTATCTGTGATGCCATGTGCGTAGTGATGTGTGGCAACAGCGCATTGAACTGTCAGTCGCTTATACGCCGCCAGTACTATAGTGGTGCTACAACACGTCACATACTTTCTCGCATCAGCAACTGTTATGTAAAATTAATACTGCAATTTCTGTCCATAGTAACATATCTCAGCCAACACTTGTAAAACTCATTACCAATCGCATCACAAGCAAGCAATAGATAATATAAGCTCAAGAAGTCATTCAAAAAGGTTAACTCCCCGCTGGGCATGTTGAAAAACCTCAGATGGGGACTTGGGGCTTTAAGAATCCCAGCCTTATTGTCCTAAGATAACACTAATGAGGAAAGAAATATATTCACAAATAATGATTGCAATGAAAACATTAGGATATTTATTGTATAATTAGTTTATTTACTTTATTTACTTCACTTTCTAGTTTATTTAACCATTTTACGGTCAGTTCTTTGATAACATGATTATCCTGGTTTATCCCTCTTCGTTGATTTCATTGCTTTCCCAAATAAACTTGGCCATTCAATGGGAAAAAAGTGGCACATTCATTGATAAAGAAGAGTCACATGCCCAACTTTTAATTCTGGACTTGTCAGATTTACTTTTCATCAGGGGCGTGATTTCGGATCTTTTATTGGAGGGGGCAAGGGTCCTCTGCATACGATAGTAAAAAACCCCTGCACCAAATGACATACGAGTACTTACACTTGAACATAAAAATTAGATTTTTTATAGGTTCCTTGGCTCCCGTTTCACCACCGCCCACACTCATCTACAGCCACAAACAATTGTTTTCAAAATTTTAATTATTTCATCAATATTACACTATTTTATCTGATTGAAAAAATATGGAAAATAAGAAAATAAGGTTTACTATCAGAAAAAACATTTTTAGTTTCTCGTATACATACGTATATACGGGAGTAAAATAGATAGTGTAGAGAAAGTTATGTAATTCTGCAGAAAATCTATTTCTAATTCTATCCCCTCAATAGCTACATAACCAAAGGAGATTTGGAAACACTTCATCAGAGACTATTTGAAGCATTTGGGTTCACAAATTCAATAATTGTTTAAATAGCTATAAAAAAAAGTACATTTCAATTCAAAATTTATATAAAGTATTTTCCTCAAAAAATGAAAGGAAATATTTTATTTGGCAAGTTTATGAAGCGGAAGAAATATTAACTTAATTTGTGAAGCATGCATTTTGTACAAAATCAACCAAACAGAGATACTTCGAATGCTGATGACATAGGTAAAAATTACTTCAATAACTACAGGACAGAAAATAGATGTTAGGTCCCAAAATACCCCGTGTGCCCATCGGAAGGTTAATACATGTAATATATGTAATAAAAATACAAGCAAAAGAAGAATGTAAGTCAGGACGACTTTCATCCCTCCCCCTCCTGAGAAACTGCCACTGTTGCACATCATATAGTTTCACTAAAACAGTGTCCTGGAAGTTGATTCCGCAGGACTCAGAAAGGTATGACAGTTCCTAGTTAAGTTAGTTAATGCCTTATTTTACGTGGCGAGACTCGGGCCATCAGGCCCGCTCTTCCGTCTAACCACGCAAATTTCGCTACGCTCCTTTCAGCACCTAGCGGAGAAAGGAGGTATTATCTTGGGCGACGAAACAGGCGGATCTCAATTTCGCTCAGAAGCTTCTTTTAGGCTCAAGGATCTTTTACATGCAGTAAATCATCTACATGGGACAGTCGGCTTTACTTCCCCCTCTAAAGGAAGGCATATGAAGGATTTTTTCGCCTTTAAAAATCAACGGCTTCGATCGGGTTTGAACCTGCAAACTCGGATTCAACAGTCCGGTACTCTGACCATTATACCACTGATTTCTAAGTGTACTTCTCCAACAATGTTGAATACTTTGATAGCTTCAAGTGCCTATAATACTCAATGAAAAACTAATTTCTAGTCTTTCTTTGTATCAAACAACGTCTTGCCAACATGATTCCATGATGAGTCTCATATAGAGGAAGGTAACAAACTCCATTTCACGGCTCCAATTTTCTTCATTTGTTTCAATATCACGACTGGAGAAATCTTAGTATTTCTTAATTGATTGATACATACCAAATCCCTCTAGTGAGCCTGAAAGTTGGATTTATGTGTGTATTTATCGAAGATTGAAGTCACATTTACTTCTACCCCAACATTTCAATTCCCTATCCTTTGCCTCTTTGAATCTATACAATGTGGCTGTCTCAAAGATATTAGGCTTTAAATTAGTTTACTCACCAATTGCTGCAATACTAACAATCAACATAAATATCCATGCAACAACAGATGCCAGCATGTGGAGAACAGCTACCATTATGAGTGACAATACTGAAACATTAAATATTGAATTAAAAAAGACAAATAATACTAAATAAGACTATACACTGATATAAACAATTATGCCTACCAAATGCCAGAAATGAAAGAGCAAGAATTTCCTTCCATGATGCATATAAATCAGCTAAAATCTGTTCTAAAGCATCCCAACTATTAAGCACATCATACAAGCTGTTGATAACTTGTGAAGAAAGTTCCTTCACAGGTTTAGGTATACATCTATGGAGAACTGGATCACTGAAAAATATTGCAATTTACATGACATTGCTTTTCACAAGGAATGTTCTTATAAAGCAAGGTAAAAGATTATACCTGAGGTACACTGGCAAGGGTGGACAAGGCCCTAAAGGGAGTGTAATTGTATTGGCAATATCTTGTTCGGACAGACGTTTATCACGAACTTCATTGAAGTTGAAATCATACCTGGAAAAGAAGTACCTCATTAAAACATAAATGCATAATGTCATTTTTCTATTTCTCAGTGAAACAATTTAAAGGGATTTTTTTTATTGTTTGAAAATTTATTCCTCATCAAAATTGTTCATTGAAAGGTCTGAAAAGGTAGCACTCAATCATTTTGGTTCCAAGGAGTCTTAGAATTCCAACAGAACCTGAACAAGTTCAATATTACCACAAACCTTTGCAGTAAAAAATATGTAACTGACAGCATTAACCTACCCAATGGCTAATTCTTATATAATAAAATTATTAACTAGAAACCTCAATGCAACAGAGCTCAGCACAGACAACACAATGGTCTAGATAAAACTGAGAAATGATACGTAAATGATTTTTAGCTGAAACTGAACAAGCACAATGGAGTCTTTACAAATCCAGGCTGACCTACACTAGTCCCTCCACTCTTTTACAATTACAAACTTCCATGGTAACCTTTTGAATTTTCTTCCAATAGGAGCATCACCTATGTTATTTATATAGCTTCTCTACTATTACACTACAGAAAGTTAATTACAAAGATAAGTTCACTACAATTTTTTTTGAAAGACATTTTAAAATATTTACTTGTTAAACAAACATCAAATATTCACACAACTTTCAAATGTATTCAATGTTCTGAGTTACATTGTGGCTCCATCATCAGGTAAAAACTGTAATATACAAAAAGCCGAACATAAAATAACAGAATGTTAGACAATGACATTAGCAAAACTCCTAACACTCAGGTATATTATTACATACAGAACTTTCAAAACTTTATGAGTTGAAATGAAACCCATTGTCTTTCTTGCAAAAAAAATTTGTCCACATTCACATATCAGTGGCTGGCTGGACTGCTGGACGGCCAGATGGACACATGCAGATGGATGGAGGCACAGAATGACAAGAATGGAGAGTCAGTCTGTCAAGCATTCAATCGGTCTGCTGGGCAGGCAGACGGTCAGACAAAAGAGGCAGTCACAGAAAGACAGCAATACTTTTCTTTATTAGGCTGTATTCCAGTCTATGTCAACACTTTATTTGTTGATGTGTTTTTCAATTATTTAACAAAAAGGTCTGAACTTCTAAGTTACCCTTAACAACAGATATTTATCAAATGCTGGACATCTTGAAAAAGCAAGACTTTCTGAAAAATTACACAATCTCAATCACCAGATAAAATGGTTGGCAGATTCATTTCCTTTAACTTAATTGGTAATTTCTAGTCCTTTTTGCGACATAAAATTTTAAGCATATTTCCACAACAAACAAAATATGTTACATTGTTCCAATTCTACGAGGAAAACAGTAGCTTTCATGTCTGATACCAACATTAACATTAACTAATAATCAACTCAACTCCTACAAGTTGTTACATTAAATTTTTGTTTTATTTATTTACACACAAAAAAGAGGCACACCGGAGGATAACAGACGATTCACAAACTGCTGGACATTTTACAATACATATGATACCTACCTACAGGAGGATAAATAAAACCACTAAAAAGCCAGACATGAAAGATGAAAGCTGTTTGGTTGGTAATACTATTGTCAAATGTTACACACTGTAGATTTTTATTGTACCCTCCAATTGTACTTATGTAAACACCAAATTTGATTTATACCTGCACAACTTTGAGCCAGTATCCTTGTAAAACTGTTCAATATCATTAAATGTATTTAAGTTGTGATCAGGACATTTCTTGACACACAACTTCATTGTCTTCCGAACATCTTTAATATCCAAATAGAACAAAAACCTAAAAACAGAGCACAAATGAAAATCAGTTACAATTTCAGATTGTTAGTTCACTATCTCATTACATCTCAAGTAGAGTTTTATTGATATGGACTCCATTTTAACTTTTATTGTAGGCAAATATTTGTTGTTGAAACAATACATTGGTAAATTAAGTGCATCTTTTGAAAATAATAGCAGAATTTACTTTTAGAGAGATACTAAGAAGTTAGTGTATTTGAGCAGGCTGTATTTGCTATATTATGGAAACAATAACTTTCAAAGATGTGCAGCACTTCACTATTAATTTCTTAACAACTCAACAGTTTCGGAAACATAATAAAGGAATATAATGTGCAAGAACATTCATTCTTCAGACATTTTGTAACAGAGTGGTCTTCATGTACCACCTCCAACAAAAGGTCATTATGAGAATTAGTTTAACTTTAACATGAACACAAGACACATGATATTAGAAGAAATAAGATACTACTACATTCATATCTTAATATTAATGGGCTACCAGTCCTTAAATTTATTCCATAAGATAAAAATGAAAATGCCTTCTGTAACTGCTTGAACATTGGCATTGCATTTTCTTCACAAGAAACAAATTGCTTTATGTATCTCTAGAAACTACTGATAACTGTCAATGCCACAAGCTGTTAGACATCGTTAGTTCTTATTTTCAGTGAAAATTAACTCTTCAAGTTTAATTCATCAATAGATATTAATGATTAAAAACTTCAATTATAAGTAATTTTTTGGATACTTACGACTTGTCAATGGTATCAAGGCCAGACAATGATAAGTTTCCAATTTTTTCATTTTTGCTTGTGCCACAAGTGTTTCCAAAAGTGTCATAACCATTCAACAATCGCAATGGATTTCCATAAACAAATGCAAAAGAAGCAATAAATATCTGGAAAAAAATTTAAAAGGCTGATTAATAAACTTTTCTATGACTTTATTTCTTCAAAACTCTAGAGAATTTACTAATATACAGACTTGCTACTTATTTACAAATAAAGTTGACTTACCAAAAGAAATAAAAATGCGATAAATAATAAGAGCCACAAGATATCAGTGCAGCCACGAGGCTTACTATGGGGCGGTTCATCTGAAGAATCTGTGCTGCAGCATGCCATGTTGTGGTCACCTGCAACAAATTTACTCAAGTGCTGAAAAATACCATCATAACAACGCGGAACTAAAGTCCTTCCAATAAGAGTGTCGACTTATCATAAAGTACGTCCACAAGACGAGTGAGTAACGTTCTTCTGGTAGATAAGAGATGACACGCCCCAATAGGATCAAAATAAACATGGCAAGATATTTTGGATAGTGCGGTGAAAACAACTTTAAAAAGAGCTTTAACACGAATAATAAATTGCATAATGTCAAAAAGTATATAAAGGTAGTTAAAAAAGACGTCAATGGTTTGCTTTATACAGGTTAATTTTTACGTGTCAAAAAATAAATAAAAATGATAAGTACATAATACAAATTACAACTCTATGTAATGTTAATTGAAAATGACATACATTATAATGCATTCAATGCAGATTTGAATTTTGTCTCCGTTCTATCCAGGTTTTCAACTCGCATATACAACGCATCAAATGTCTTCACTCCTAACTCGTCATCGGTTCTGTCGACACCTGCTTCAAAACTTGACCAACTTGGCTCGCATTCCTTCTGAAATCTTGGTGCCTCTGATACTGGAAAGAAAGAAGGCAATGGCAAAAAATCTGATGAATCTTTATTTCGCAAACTGAAAGTAAAAGTCATATTAACTTGAGCATTTTTTTATTTCTCCCATTACATTTGCCAGAAACAGATTTGTATTTCAACCACGATTAGTCGATAATTTGAAATCGCGCGCAGCCACGTAGACTGATATCGATTTCACATTCCAAATCTTTTTGAAATGTTACAAACAGCGTCGAATGATAAATCATCTCTTTAGCCAGAGGCGGGATTTCGGATCTTTTAGGGGGGAGGCAAAGCCCGCCCCCCGATAAGAAAGTAAAAAGTTGTCCTTAACCAAATGACATATGAGTAATCTCACCATATCTCTAACATTAACATAAGATTTTTTAAAAAGTTTTCTTGGTCCCCGTCCCTGCACCCTCACCCTCCATAGCGCGAAACGTGTTTGTTGGTTTTATTTAATTTTTTTGTCAACTTAACACTATTTTATCTGATAGAAAAAATATGAAAATAAGAAAATAATTTATAATATTAGAGAAACGTTTTTATTTTCTCACTAGCACTTACTTAGAAGAGAGAAAGTCATGTAATGCTGCGCGAAAAACGGCGAATTTTCGGGAGAAAAACTCTTATTGACGGGCCCTAATAACGAGAAAGTGAATAAATCCTGTTGCTAAACTTAGAAAAAAATCGGCTAACACGTGGTGAAACAGAATTCATGTTTTGGGTCCTTGATACCGAAAAATCGATTGACGGTAAAACGTCCGTCCGTCTAGTATAATATGTTAACAACATTTGAACTTAAACCATGAGTAGGAATTTTTCCACATTGAAGAAATCTCTGCTTTGGAAAAGATCCTACGCGTGATTTAGGCGGTAGTCGTCTTCACGGATAGACGGACGTTCGAAAAAAAAAAAAATCACACGATCTCGAAATCGATTTTCCGCAGCATTACATAGCTTTCTGTATACTACGTATATTACTCGTATATACGTATGTATACGAGAAAGTACCTAGAGGTGCTACAGAATGGCACAGACTTTCTCGTAGCAAAGTTTTCTAATTTCCTTGGTGTGGACTGCCTTTACGGTCTTGCCCCATCATCTTGCCAGCTGCCATCTATCGTCGCCCAAAGTACATTTTTTTAAAACATTTTCTCAACATTTCGGTTTCCTTATAGTATAACCGAAATAATATTTTAAGAATTTTTAAAAAGGCTACAATATCGTCCTAAATTGCAATTTTCATTGAAAAATGTGGAGCCGTATTTTAGAAAATGGCATCAAGCATTACTGTAGATGCGAAATTTTAAGCTCTTTTTCACAGGTATCTATTGAGATTTCGAAAAACTTCATTTAAAGTCATTAGAAGCACTTCCACTCACAAATGCAATAATGTATACAAATCAATGGAAATGTGCATATGAACGGCGTGAAACATATTTAAAAAACATTTGTGTAATTATTGAAAAAATAAAAGAATATACAAAAAGGAATACTACGTGCCATTACCATTATGCGCTGGAAAAGTATGAAACAAAATTTTGAGCCATTTTTCACAAAATAGAGTTTGAGCCTTTCTGAAAATGCGGAATTTTGAGCGCATTTCAACAGAAAAACGTTGAATTTAAAGCGTATCTAAATATTACCAACGCGGGAGACAAGTCAAAAACTCACGTTTTTGTATTTTTTTAATAACAAAAGAATAGAGCAATATGGCGTTTATGACATCGTATAGAGTACATTTGGCACTATCCCTACAAAAATTTAAAGAAAAAACGTGGAGACGATTTTTAGAAAATCTTGTTTTTGTTATTTTTTAAAATTGCAAATATTGCACGCACTATTGCAAGAAAAATACTAACATTTCAAATAAGTCTACATGACCTTAATGAAGGAACTATTTATGGGCAACAAATTTCATTTGAAGGAAAAATCTGTGTTTTCAATTTTGTAGGAAGACGCCGAAAAAATTCAAACTTTTGCAATTTCGAAAATGTAGAGTTAACCGAGAAAATCGGACCTAATCCACGTTTATAAAGTGTATTTTACTCTTGTCTTACAAGAAATTTAAAGAAAAAATCGGAGCGGTTTTCTTGGAGAATTTTTTCATTAAATTCATAATAAGAACAGAGTTAATCATTTATAGAGGTGGCAAGGTCCGATTTTCACGGTCAACTCTGAATTTTCGATAATTGCAAAATTTTGAATTTTATACATGAACTTCCTACAACTACAATGAAATGAAATTTGTTGCCCATAATTACTTCTTTCATTAAGGTCAAGTACATTTTCTTGAAACTTTGTGTAGCCTTCGCGCAATATTGCGTGCAAGATGTGCAATTAAAAATATAAAAAGATGAATTTCTCAAAAACGTCTCCAAATTTTTTCTTTTAACATTTGGTAGGAAAACTGCAAAATGTACACTATGAGACCATTTTTCTCTTTTGTTTTTGCAAAAATTAGAATAATGTATTTTTTTCAATAGAATCTCATGCTGTTAATATGCACATTTTCAGCAATTTGTAAACACATTTGCCTTTGTGAGTGGAAGTGCTTCAAGTGACTTCAAATAAAGTTTTTCCAAAACTCAAAACTTTTCTGTGAAAAAGAGCTTCAAATTTCACACTTATAGTGACGTTTAAAAGCCTTTTTCTTAAAAACGAGTTTACATTATTCATTGAAAATTGCTATTTTGGAGAAGGTTTTAGTCTTCTTTAATATTTTTAAAGTAGTATTTGGGTTCTACAATTAGGAAAATGAACAACCGGGAGCGGTAGCTCAGTGCATCATCTGATGTCACTGCAGCGCCTCTGACCGGGAGGTCCTAGGTTCGAGTCTTGACGGCGGCAGGATTTTCGACACTAGCTTTTCAGCTAGGTCGAATTCAGTCACAGTCTGGAGGAGAATTCTAGCGGCCGGCTGCTCTGATCGGTAGTGTTCCGTGGTTACTCCAATCTACACCAGGCGAATGCCAGAACAGTACCCTAACAAACGGACCGCGCGCGATCTTTCCTTCCTCTTCCTTGTCATATCCTCTCCCCTTACACACACACTTACACTAACATGCACTACACAACCACATATTTCGGGAGACCAGTCGGGAGCTTAGAGCTAGTCCCGGCTGGGGCAGTGCCCCGCTGGTGGGAGAGTCCTGGTTAGGGGGAAACCCCACTAACCGACGGTAGGTCAGCGCCGGATCTCGCCATCCAGCGGGGGTGGGTCGATCACCACCAACTCCCGAGGAAAAACACGCACTACACTAACGGGACTTATGACCAAAGCAGTTGACGCGCCCGGAAACACGAAAAAATCAATCAAAAATGAAAAGTGAGAAAAAACTATTTTGGGCGGCCATAGATGGCAGCTGGCAAGAGCATGTGGCGAGATCGTAAAACCAGTGCATATCAAGGAAATTAGAAAATTTACTAAGAGAAAGTCTGCGCCATTCTTTAGCACAACTAGTTACTTGTACGTATACACGGTACACGTAGAGTTGAGAAACGTCTGAAATGTTGCGCGAAGAAACGACGGAATTTCGGCAGAAAAAAATTTATTGCTGGGCGGTGATAACGAAAAAGTGGATTAATCCAGTTATTAAATTAAGAAAAACCAGAGGCGCTACAGAATGGCACAGACTTTCTCGTAGCAATTTTTTCTAATATTCTTAGTGTGGTCTCGTTTTAAAGTCCTCCATTCTCTGGCCCGCTGCCATCTATTGTGCTGCGCGAAAAAACGGCAGATTTTCGGCAGAAAAATTCATTGCTGGTCCCTGACAACGAAAAAGTGGATAAATCCAGATGCTAAATAAAGAAAAAATCCTTTAGCACGTGGTGTAGCCAGAATCTCTGTTTTGTGGATCCTTCATGCCGAAAAACCAATTGAAAGCAAAACGTCCGTCCGTCCGTCAATCTGTCCGTCCGTCTCTGAACAGTACTAGCGCCTGAACCGTGCGTAGAATTGTTTCCAAATTGAAGAAAACCCTGTCCATCTGTCTCTAGTTGACGCTTTAAGATTTTGAAAAACATTATTTAAATTTTGCGGGTACTTTGCATGAAGCCCTGCGGACATTTTCAAAATTGTCTCAAAAAAAGCTCCAAATGTGTTCTTTAAATTTCTTGTAATAATAGAGTAATATAAACTTGTAAAGGTGACGTAGGTCCGATTTTCACGGTTAACTCTGAATTTTCGAAAATTGCAAAAGTTTGAAATTTTTTGAATCTTCCTACAACTACAAAATTCGTCAGAGATTTTTCCTTCAAATGGAATTTGTTGTTCATAAATAGATCTTTCACAAATAACGTGTAAATTTTTTAAAATTTGATTAGTTTTCGTGCAATAGTGCATGCGTGCAATATTTGCAATTTTAAAATATAATAAAAACAAGATTTTCTCAAAAACGGCTCCAAATTCTGTCTTTAAATTTTTGGTAGGGTTAGTACCAAACGAACCCTATACGACGACATAAACGCCATATTCTTTTTTTTTTTCAAAAATTACAAATATTTACTTATATTTACTTTTTTTACTTATCTCTCAGGTCGTTAAAATTTACATTATAGATGTGTTTCATTGTTTAATGCGATTCTTAACACATGCACTTCAAAGTATCTCTAATGACGATTTTGTTAATTTCCTTAAGTTCTCCATAATCCTTGAGTATAATGGAAATAAATAGGAGAATTTCCTGAAATAATCGAACCAAATTTTCTAAAAATCTATGGAAAAATTTCGCCGAAATTCTTCACAGTGTAAAAGAGTTCAATTTATTTATTTATTTTACTTCAAAAAACAGTTAAAATTGCGTATGACGTGCTATAGGGAAAAGTGAATTGTGTGCACATTTTCAAAATTCTGTGATCCCTACACTAAGTAACTCTATGCAAATCCATTGAACGATCACCAAGCGTTACAGAAGGAACTTACTACAATGGAAAACTGGTCTGGAACATAGTTACTTCCGTTGAACACAGAGAAATCAGTGGCGTTTTCTTTGGGTGTGTAAATCGTGTGTCAACCCCCAAGGAAAGAAAAAATCATTTATTCCTTTGCGTTTATTTGGATTCCTTTCATTCATTCGGTCTTCCATGCGGGCGGCGTCATAGAATGGCACCAGCGCGTCCATTAAACGCAGGCAGTGCGCGAGCGCTGCTCAGGCCGTTGGCGAATGTCTCCAACGTCTTCAGGTCGGATCGGAAGGCGGCGGCGCATGCGCGCGACGTCCCCCGCATCCGTGATTGTGATATTCGCCGTTGCGCGTAGCAGCCTTGAGCGATACTCATGAAATTAGTGTTATTTTTTATAAGAATAGTGAAAAAGCGGAATAATAGTTTTAAATAATTGCTTTCCTTCCCTTTCGTTTCAGAAAAGAAGTAATGAGTGATGGGCGATCGTACCTGGTATTTCAGAATTTAATTTTTAAAACGAGAACTGAACGATAATTTCAATAACTATATTTTCAACTGAATTCTAGAAGACGTGCGCAGATAACGAAGTTACATTTATGTCCAGAAGCAAAACAAAGAGCCATCTCAGCATTTACTCAGAGAAACTGGACGAAAAACCTGATCGAGTTGGGAGTCATTGACCCAGAGGCTGCGCTACAAATCTTGCTACAGGTTGTTTATAATTATACAGTCGAAATGGCAAATAATACATTAAATATCACTGTGAAAAATAATATTACTTTCTTTTTGATGCTCAGTATAGTCTCTAATTACATAGAAACAATTATACAGGAGAAACGATTTTACTTGGAAATTAAACTTTTCTGTCGAATTTAGTCTTTAATGTCATCTGGTAAAGTGTTGTAAAATAATGTACATATATTGTATGCGATTTTTTGTAACGAGCTGTTAATACTGTCACCTGATGGATGTGATTACTTACGTCGAGTGTTATAGATATCGGCGTTTTCTGAAAATATATAACCGCCTTAAGTAAGTCATTTTTGACAAAAACCACTGATTCGTAAATAAACAAAGTAATGATAAAATTTCTAGATTAATAAAGAAAGGCGTGCAAGAATCAAATGGGTGGGATTTGGTTATTATTCGTACAATCCTTTTTTGTAATCTAAAAGTCTAAGAGCTATAAGATGTATTTCCCCAGAATAGTATGCCATATCTCAGGCGGGAATGAACATTCGCGAAATATACACAACGAGCAGTATGAAGGCTGACTGAATTTGAAAGAATTCTGAACGCGTTGCATAATGAACTTAATTTTGTGTTCAATTCATTTAAATGGACGTTCCATTTGAGGTTTGATTGAATTGAGAGACCTAAAACTTTTCTTGCCTTAACATCAGTCAATAGTACACCGTTCATTTTCAATTGAGTAAAGAATTGTTTATTTGAAAGGAAAAACTGCATTAAAACTGTTTACTTTTCATTTACTATTCATTTGTTATTATGGAACCAATTTAAAACATCTGATATTGTACTATTTACGGTTTCTTTATAGCAAAGAATGTTTGTATCATCCGCAAAGAGAACTGTTCTTCCGTTTCGAATAGTGGAGGGCATATCGTTTACATACTTGTATAATAGGATAAGAATAGGACCTAAAATCGATCCCTGAGGAACTCCACGTGCAATCGGCAAAAGGTCGGATTTTTTTGGAGAAAAGTCTGATGTTGAATTTTGTGGCTGAAGACGCTTAGTGAGATTGGCAGCAATTTTCAAAAAGTATTGGTTAAAGAGACAAGCCACTGTTGCCGGATGGTTCACATTTATATCGCTGTATTTTAAAACAACATTCTCTACAAGGTATCTAGTTGGTTTGGTTGCATTTTTTATTATATTTCACATTGCTTTTGTTTTGGTATTTGAGCTCAAAATATCCTGATCGTGTTTCATGATTTTAGCCTGCCTTATGACTTTTCTTAATAACGATTTGTATTTTTTAAAGTAGAGGAGGAAATCTTGTGATACGTTATGATGTTTAGAAACGAAAGAAAGAATTGGCTTGTTTTTTTACATGATGTCCTAATCCCTTGTGTTATCCAAGAATTGCTTTTCCGTGAAATATTTTATTGTCTTTTTTGAAGAGGAAAGCTAGTGTTAAAATGAAAGCCTTGAAAAAAAATTATCGTTCGTATCAACAGTATTATAAACTGCGTCCAATGACTCCTGTATCAAGTAATCAATCAATTTTATTTTATTTTTAGTAAATAATCTACTTATACATGTATTATTTATTGTGTCAGTGTTCGCATTTCTTATAATGGTAAAAATTTGTGCATCGTGGTCACGGTATCCTAAATCTTTTTTTTTCAACTTCATATCCAGTAGTAGTTTTGTTAATTATAATTTGATCAATTGCCTTCAATGAATTTAGTGTGATCCGTGTAGATACATTTATTGTAACATCTAAACTGAAAGAATTAATGAAATTGAGAAACTAAGCACCGAGACTTCATTTATTTATTTTACGTAAAAAAAAAACAGTTAAAACTGCTTATGACGTGCTATGGGGAAAAGTGAATTGAGTGCACATTTTCAAAATTCTGTGATCCCTACACTAAGTCATATACTACTTAAATTTTTAAGAAAAAAAAAAAAAAAAAAAACAACAAAAAAAAACACAACCTACATTTAAATGAATTGAACACAAAATTAAGTTCATTATGCTACGCGTTCAGAATTCTTGCAAATTCAGTCAGCCTTCATACTGCTCGTTGTGTGTATTTCGCGAATGTTCATTCCCACCTGAGATATGGCATAATATTCTGGGGAAATACATCTTATAGCTCCCAGACTTTTAGATTACAAAAATGAATTGTACGAATAATAACCAAATCCCACCCACCTGATTCATGTAACCCTCTCTTCATTAATCTATGAATTTTACCATTACCGTGTCTTTTTATTTACGAATCAGTGGTTTTTGTCAAAAATGACTTGATTAAGGGCGGGAATATATTTTCAGAAAATGCCGATGTCTATTACTATAACACTCGACGTAGAAATCATATTCATCAGGTGACAGTATCAACAGCTCATTACAAAAAATTCACATACAATACATGTACATTATTTTACAACACTTTGCCAGATGACATTAAGTGATTAAATTCGATAGAAAAGTTTAAATCCAAAGTGAAATCGTTTCTGCTGCATAACTGTTTCTATACAATTAGAGACTATCCTGAGCATCACAAGAAAAATAAAACTAATTTTAACAATGATACATAATGCATTATTTACCATTTGGACTGTATAAATGTGTATAAACAATCTGTAACAAGTAGTATACTACAGCCTCCGGGTCAATGACCCCCATCTCGATCAGGTTTTTCGTCCAGTTTCCCTGATCCATTGAGCAAATGCTGAGATGGACCCCTTGTTTTGCTTCTGGACATAAATGTAACTTCATTTTCTGTGCACGTCTTCTAGAATTCAGTGGGAAATACAATTATTCAAATTATCGTTTCCATGTTGTCACGGCAGGAAGTATTATTCCGAAGGACAACATGGATAAGAGCCAAAATTTATTGCTTATTTATCCTTGAAAATAGATTTTATTACATGGGAGCTTTTTTTCCTTCAAAATTCAAGTAGTATATGACTTAGTGTAGGGATCACAGATTTTGAAAATGTGCACACAATTCACTTTTCCCCATAGCACGTCATCCGCAGTTTTTACTGTTTTTGACGTAAAATTAATAAATAAATACTATGTGATCTTAGCGAAGCCAAAGAAATTCCACGTCGTTGAACAAGTATCAGTACAGTGACTTATCGAAACTTCATGTATCGATACCGATTCGTATTGACACATTATTTAAATACAGGAAACGATGTGTACTAATTCGTTTGTAGAACGTCCACTCACCATTATGTAAGTTAGTAATGCTCTCAAATGTCGTGAATGTTGATGTGATTTCCATGCCTGACTTTTGTATAGACCGCGCGTTACTTAATCCACATTGACAATAATAGTGGAAACTAAAATGTTTGCCTGGTTGCCATGTATGTAGATTCGTCAAGTGCTAAGTGGGTAGTGCAGGCATCGCGGGTGAGCAGGCTTCCGAAAACTCCACCGGCAGAGGTGACTCAGTTCCTAGGTTCGAGTGCTGATGGCGGCAGAATTTTCGACACTAGCTTTTCAGCTAGGTCGAATTCAGTCGCTGTCTGGAGGAGAATTCTAGCGGCCGGCTGCTCTGATCGGTAGTTTACGTGGTTTTTCCGATCAACACCAGGCGAATGGCGGAGCAGAACCCTACCAAACGGGCCACAGACCGCGCGCGATCTGTCCTTTCTCTTCCTTGTCCTATCCTCTCCCTTACACACACACACTTACACTAACATGCACTACACTACCACATATTCCGGGAGACCGGTCGGGAGCTTAGAGCTTGTCCTAGCTGGGGCGCTTCCCTCTGGTGGGAGATACCTGGTTGTGGAAAACCCTGCCAGCCTACGTAGGTCTACTACGGCGTCGGATCTCGGCATCCAGGGGGGACCCGAGAACACCCACCTCCCAGCCACCTCCCGATGAAAGAACATGCCCTACACTTACGGAACTAATGAGCTCCGTAGTTGACATACCCGGAAACGCTAACAACCAACGAACCAAAAACTGCTGTTCAAAAATTAATGTTCCACAATTAAGGCTAGTCGCAAAATGAGACGAAGGTCCGTGACGACTCATGGTGAGTTTCTGCGAACCACTGCTTTTTGGACCCGCGCTCAAGCGAGCATAAGAAATTATTGTTTTTGTTGATAAATAGCAGTCAAAAAGAAATTTAGTTGATTTTGAACTCATACCGGAAATGCGATTTTCCGCTTATTTGATGCCAAGTTTATTCACGCCCGGTTTTTCAGAGGAGACCACGGAAATTATCGATCGAAATGATCGCTTGAGCTAAGCGTTCACATTCAAAGAGTTAGTCGTCATCTATCCAGCTGTTCTGTTAGGTTGGAAAATCCTGCAAACCGTCAGGACTCGTAGCCCTCGTCAGAACGTAAGCCCTCCACTCCATGAAGCTTCGGTTTAAACATTTACTGGTTATGAGCCTCTCTTAAAGCAGTGATTGTTTCCGGGATTCCAGAATATGCAATTTTTTTTTCTTCAATCTCGTGCATTTCTTATATTTTAATGACATCTAATGTGACTTGAGAACTTTGATCTGATTAATTATTATTTCCTTTCATAGATATAATTCAATCATTAACGTCTTATTTTTCCTGCATATTAACACAAAGTTATCTTCTTTTGATAAGAAGATTGCTGAACAAATTTTCTATTCCAATCCTTAATATAACAAAACTATGTAGAAGAAAAATATTTCTTTGCATCATTTAAAACAAATATATCAGTGAAACTGAAGTTATTATTTCAATTTGGGCATTCTTATTTTTATTCATAAATATTCTTATCAATGTTATTATATATAATTCCTCAAAATACTCAGGAGATACGAATATGAAAATATAAAGGAGAAATTAACAAAGTTAATGTTAGGAGTTGTTGCTAGAGTAGACTCGGATACTTCCTAAGAGTCCAGTTAATTCGACTCAAAAGCAGACTACCGCACGCAGTCGATTATTTGGATCGAATCAAGTGCACATAAAGTAGAACAAATTCAACCGCAAAAATCCCCTCTGCATCCGCCTCAGGCAGAACAGAACCCGTGACTCCGCGATTATCTACCCCCGGGCTGTCACGCTCAGTGCGGAAATACTTCGTCTTCGGCACAAGACGTTCTGCTGCTCCTGATTTATGGGTTGGATAGAGTGGAGAACCAGCATCACCGAGCGCCATAAATAGACGGACTGACGGCGCTCCAGAAATACAGCCGCATGTACAGTATCAACGGTCATTAGCCGCACAGGAGGTATCAGTTCTGCCGAAAGTCATAGACCTTCGTTTTCATCGTCCAAAATAACTGATATTCTTCTTCTTGGAATAATGAGGTTTAAGTGCAGAGTTTGTTTTCATTAAATTATTTCCTCCAGTTCAGTACATTTCTTTTTGAAGTCGTTTGAAATTATAGCAATAATTTTTGTGAACTATCCTCAGGTAAAGTTGTTAAACAAACTGTCTGTTTGTTTGTAAGGTTTGTATGCTTGTCTGTAAGGTTTCGTTGGTTAAATAAATCGGAACCACATTCAGTTTATTCAGACTTCGATTTTTATTAAAGTGACGTCTTGTAGAACTGAACCAAAATCGTTTAAAAATATAGAATGTTTAATTGTAATTAATGTTGATTAATCCTATTTTACAGACATTGAGCTCAGACGTAGTATCACTTGTGTACAAATTTCATTTAGCGTATTTACGTAAACAAACTATACTTTTGGACTATTCTTAAAATCGAAGGTGTATGTTGTGTTTTAAATATTTGTAGAGACGCAGACGAGCTAAATATGACTTATAATATAATCCACATAGAGGATTGGGTTTGATATTTATGTAAGGTGACCGTTATTTACCTGTTCTCCTGCCAATTTTTTTCTTATAAGAATTTATTTAAACTAGTGAGAACCCGTCAAAATTTGACGGTGAGATTTGAGATAAATGTAAAATACTGTACCCAGACTAATGTTCACAATATGTTGCATTGTTTGGATCTTCAGGGTATAACGAAGATATTCTGTGATGTGGAGTTCCCAAAATTTTGAACACGTATGGCCCATGACCAGGTGGCAATGCAATATAGGAACAAAAGATATAGCACTATTATACTGAAGGATATTATTTCTAAAATTTTTTGATGTGTCATCATTTCCTATAAACAACTGTTTGATTTCTTCCGACATATTGCTCGAAGGTTTACTTATTTTACCATTTAAGTAACACAGAGTAAACTCGTTTGCAGAATTTCTCGTGGACCATGTTTCGGAATTCGACATAACCTATAAACAACTTCACTACTTAAATACAACTGAGCAAAACCCACTGTCCGAATGTTTTCTACAAAATACACCACAGAAGCAAATACATGCAAACTGTCAACATCATAATGCAATTATTACACTGAAACAAAACCTTGACGAATTGTAAACAAATCTCAAAAATCAAAACAAAACATCAAGCAGCGCACCATGAAGCAACGTGGACTCACATCGACAATTGACTATTGATAAGCGTACTATTTAAGAATGATTCAATTAATTAATTTACACCGCAAATGTTGGTGAATCAACACAAACAATATCTGATAACAGATCTAGGGATCATATTCTTTCATTTAAAAGAAAAAATACAGCAATCGGTTCAGTAGAAGCTCTAAACGAACCCATGGCAGAATACCTTATTTTTTTAAATATATAGATTTCTTATAGGAATAGAACGTAACTTAAAAAGAGGACATAGATTCCATTTCCGATCTCATCTGTGAATTTTGAATAATTGTAAATGTTGCAAACCCTTCAAATTGTATGGGAAGGATTCCTTGGCTGCTTCAAACTCCCTTGCGTTGCGTATGGGCCTCACTCGGGCAGCAATTTTCAGCGCGCGCTGGAGCTGAGGCGGTGACGGGGGCGGGGGCGAGGGCGGGGGCGGAGGTAGGTCGCGAGCGCGGGCGACCGCACGTACTTTGGGCGCGCCCCACGGCGGCGGCGGCGGCAGCCACGGCGGCTGGGCCGCCCGCCCGCCGGCCCGCGTAATGATGCCAATTGCGGTCCCCGCGCCCCGCCCCCGCCCCCGCCGCGCCGCCCGCACGTGCGGCTTCCCGCCCCGCGCAGCCGCCCCCTCGGCCAGCAGTGACCGCGCCCTGGCCTCGCTCGCGCAAGA
This sequence comes from Teleogryllus occipitalis, assembly GCA_011170035.1. Taxonomy (NCBI): domain Eukaryota; kingdom Metazoa; phylum Arthropoda; class Insecta; order Orthoptera; family Gryllidae; genus Teleogryllus; species Teleogryllus occipitalis. The sequence goes on along the minus strand of BLKR01015264.1, from coordinate 44,317 downwards.
CGCGGCCCGCCGCGCAGTTGCGCATTCGCCTCGCGCGGAAACTTTGCCATTCGGTAAACTCTGAATTGAAAAAATCACGTCATGTTGTAGAGTATTGTAGTGGAAGTGAATGTGTTGAATGAATGATGATATCTGTCTGTACTGGCACAACAGCCGCTGATGAGATCAAGACCTACCAGCGGCATGTCGGCCTTGCGGCCAACGACGCTTTGAGCACAGTCGGCGCCGTAGCTCATAGTGAAGTTCTAATGTAAATAGTGTTAATAGTGTCGTGTGAATGTACGTGTGCCAGCCGCGTAAATAAGTGTAAATATATAGAAGTATGAATGAGTGAGTGAATGGAAACAAAAAAAAAAAACTATTAAGACTATACAATAAGAAACATTAAAAGACAATTAAAAGCACGAACGTTATCTTAGGTTGCCGGTAAAAGCGCCGGCTTCATCCATAGGTTAAGTTAGTTTTAAGTAAGTAAGCACTGCCCTTTTCTCTGCCGCACAAGTCAACGAGCTGCGGCGCATGTATCCCTATCATGAAAACAAACTACCGCCCTGCCAAGGCTACTGGCGGGGAGAAAGTTAAAAAAAATAAAATAATAAGTAAAAAATAAAAAAAGCCTTGCGGCCACGGGTTAAGTGGTCAAAACACTGACATCCCTACGTCATACTCTGGTCTCAATCTGAATGAGACTCTGAATGAGAAAATCATGTAGGGTAATAGTGTAGTGCAGTGGGGGTGAATGTGTTGAATGAATGATTATGTCTGCCTGTACTGGCACAACAGCCGCTGATGGGATCAAGACCTACTAGCGGCATGTCGGCCTTGCGGCCATGGGTTAAGTGGTAATCATATTGACATCCCTACGCCATACTCTGGTCTTCTCAACCTCAGAAGTGAACTTTCTCATCGTCACACAGCAACAGATACTGGGACGTTGCTACAAAACCCTGCCCCGACCGCGAATCGAATCCAGGGTCGCGTATTGGAAGGCGAGTACGCTAACCAATGAGCTACCCGTGAAGGAATGGTTATGTATATAATTGCTAAACAAGTGTAAATGATGCGTGAATGTAAGAAAAAAATTACCCAATCAAGAAGGAAAACATTCCTCAGTATGAAATTAAGAATTGTAAGTTAGGCATGCCAAAGTTCATGTATGTCAACTACGTAATTAGATTAATCCAAACGCACTGGGAGCGGTAGCTCAGTGCAGCGACTCTGACCGGGAGGTTCTAGGTTCGAGTCCTGACAGAGGAAGGATTTGCGACACTAGCTTTTCAGCTGGGTCGAATTCAGTCGCTGTCTCGAGGAGAATTCTAGCGGCCAGCTGCTCTGATCGCTAGTTTACTGTGGTTTCTCCGATCAACACCAGGCGAATGCCGGAGTAGTACCCCACCAAACGGGCCACGGACCGCACGAGATCTTTCCTTTCTCTTCCTTGTCCTATCATCTCCCCTTACACACACACTTACACCAGCATGCACTACACTACCACATATGCGGGGAGACCGGTCGGGAGCTTAGAGCTTGTTCCGGCTGGGGCGGTGCTCCTCTGGTGGGAGAGTCCTGTTTAGGGGGAAACTCCACTAGCCGACGGTAGGTCGGCGCCGGATCTCCCCATCCAGCGGGGGAAGATTACCGCCATCTCCCGAGAAAAAATATGCACTACACTTACGGGAATAATGACCAAAGCCGTGGTAGTGGCTACGTAGGACGGGCTCTGCCCCTTCTCGGAAACGCGCGGCAGTGTCTACGAGTGAAGGGACTCTAAAACCTTTAATATGGTTACGGGCCATACTTTCATTACTCGTTGATTAACGCGTGACCCCATATTATTGATCTCGGCAGTTTGTTCGACTGCTCTGAAACGGGAGGGGGGATAGAACTATGCAGGATATCAGCCTCTATCGTGCATAACGCAGTGAAACTCCTTGAGATAATTGTGGATTTCGGAATTCTTCTTCTGCTTCATGGTAAGCCAAGAGGTCATCCGGATTTTTTGAATTTAGTAAGAAAATGTGCCGACCTGGATGGCCGAGGTGGCTAAGAGCGAGTACCGACTCAGCGCTTCGGTCCGAAGGGTCGCGGGTTCGAGTCCCGCCTTGGGCATGGCTGTTTGTCCCTTGACTTTGTGTGTGTTGTCGCGGAGGGCCTCGCGTTCTGCTGACCCCAGAGATCAGAGGAGCCCGCAAGTGTTTGTCTAGTGTATGGTCGAATATGCGTCCCTTCGGGACGTAAAGGGCAACCGGCTGTCGGCTGGATAAAAGCCCTAGGAAAAACTAAGAAAATGTTCCTTAAATCTAAACTTTACCTATTTTTCATGAAGGGCGTGTTGACCCAACAGAGCGCTTGCACTAGGCGCGCAATCTTCTCGGCCGAAATGGATGCCAGAGACTTTCACGTCTGTCTAAGAACTTTCCGCGGGCCACAATAAATGGCACCGCAGGCCGTATGCGACCCGCGGCCCGCCGGTTGGACACCCCTGTTCTATAATATTATCAAGAAACGTTGAATCAAGGGCTGATTTCGAAAAATGTTGGCGTAACTTAATCTTGCAACAGGAATTCACTGTGAAATGATTCTTAGATTTATGTAAGACTCTTCCATAATGAGAATTCTCCCACAACATATCAAAGAGGGGGAGGTACCTGCTTTCAGCAAAGTCAAGGCAAATGCTGTAGACTTCTTAGGCAGGTACAGAGGCTGTATTGTTCTATAACCCACCTTACTATATTAAGATAGGTGAAGAAAATATAAAAAGATAGGTGAAAAATAATTACATTGATATGAAATATATTAAGATAGGTGAAAAATAAAACAACCTGTACAATTGATAAATAAAAATAGTTTCAATCACATTTTTTGCAACATTAAAGGAACTCATTCCATTTCCGTTCTCATTTCACGCTTTTTTGTAGTAACAAATTATGGAAAAATGATTGTCGAAAGTTTCATTTCATAAAATTGTCTGCATTCTAGTAGGTCTACGCAAGATAATTTTAGATGTCTACATACCTACTTTAAAATTAGAAAATATTATTAGGTATTTCAAAATTGTCTTTTTAATAACATTATTTAACCTACTTTGAAATATTTATCTTGTCTTCATTTCATGTGAAAGCACGCTGCATGTTTGGCCTGAGCAAGCTCTCAGTTTATTGGTCTCTGTGATAATAGTTCCTCCCATGTCATAATAACTGGCTCTCTCGATCTCCCCCAAACGCAACACTCAACTTGCCGCTCCAATATATCAAATACCGTGCCTCCAGCACGCTGGGTCTGTGTTGACAGTTAGAATTACCGCTCCTCTTTCCCAATATACTAGACAGTGAGATCATTCGGTAAATATTTACCTTTATGTCAATGGCAACAATCTGCCAAGTGTGCCACATCGCCTATGATGCAAGGAAAACAATTGTTTCGAGCATCAACACAAAATATTTGGACCTACAATGTCATGGGAAAAAGTCTCTTTTCGACTGCAAACTGTGAAAGGACATTTCATATTAATGTCAACTAGTGTGGAGTGTGTATCAAAAATAGGTCAGAATCGCTTAGAATGTGGGGAGTATGACGTGTAATATTTGCATTACACCCCACTATTCTTACACAGTGAATAACCTAGTAAATATTAAGTAATCCATTGAATACCAAGTCAATGGGAGATTGATAAAAGCCTACTCTAATGACTTGGTATGGAAAGTATGCCCCAAACATCCCAAAAATTATGTAAAATGACAGGTTCCGAAATAGTGTCGATTGCAATGCAAAAAGAAGTTCAGTTCCATAACACTGTTTGCAGTCCTTCAGTGTGTCGTAGTACTCGGTATTCCGATTTATGAATAAACGATGGATTTAGATACAAAGGAATATTTTCGACTTATTATTAATAGCTGCAGTGTATTTTGAAGCTGATCGGTATACTGATACTACATATCAATACATCCTTTAAATATTTATTATCTGTTGCTGGCCAATTATTCTCTGGACTAGATGTTTTTGAAGTTGACGAAATATTTGTGTTCGTGTGTGTTCTCTCCAAGATTGTATTCTCTCCCTCTAACAGGAATCCTGTTCCCACGACACCACCCTTTCACAGGCACGACAAATAGGAAACCCTAAATTTTCCTTGTGGACGGTTTCGACACTTTCAAAGTATCCTTTCAAATAGTAGATTCACACTGCCATACAACACAACGTCACGGAATATTTGAACTTCATCTCTCGTCACTGACCTCAAGAAAGCCTCAGTCGCTGACCTCAAGAAAGCCTCAGTCGGTGACCTCAAGTCTGTGTTTGCGTTAACCGCGAGACGGCACACAAAACACCTTCCGCAGACCTTGTGGAACACCGTTGAAGAACTTCATCCATCAACAACGTCACAAATTTCGTCACAGTTCTTGTTAAAAGCGGGAGAGGTTCCTTGCGAGTTGTGAGGGGCAACGAAGGGTCGGCTCCGATCGGCTTTCAGCGCGGGTGATCCCTTCGGCTGCACCGGAGCAACGCCCCCGCGCCGCGTTGTGCCCCTCCCCCATGGGGGGACGGCCCTTTGGGACAGGACGCGGGCCCTCACCCCGCTCCCCAGAGGGGGGGTGACTATCCCTGAACCCCCGAATGCTTTCCGCCGAGCGCCGCGAAGGGGCACTGACCGCGGAGGGGGGGGCAAGAACCCCCCTCCCTGCCCCCATCCCTGTCCCTTAGGGGCAGTGGACACTCGCGGTCCATTACGGAAGGCAGTGAACTTTTCACTTGTTTCCGCGCGCTTTGTGGGTACCTTCATGTCGTTGTTGTGGCCTTGTGGGTTTCGGCGGGCATTGCTCTCTCGAGATTTACAATGCGTGCTGAAAAGTGGTGGTGTAAATCTGTCGCTGAAGACGCTAACACGTTATCGTGGAAATGTCACTTTTCTTGTATGGATTCAAACGATAATATTTTTCTTTTTGTATTCAAACTTTTCTGAAAATGGAATGTCACGAAGTGCAAATATTTGATTTCTCTGGGATTTGAGCCCAGGACCTTCCGTCATTTCACGCCGTTCTTCACCTTTCATGTCTATTGTAACACATATCCGTATATTTCCTTGTAATATGGTTGTTTCGAACAATAAGAAAATAACAATATTCAATGAATAATGCAGATAGAAATTACCCCTTCCTAATGTTGACTTCAGCTGTTTACTTACAATGGGTTCCAATGTAAGAATTGATGCGGTTTTATCTGAATCAAAATGTGTTTTGTGTACTGAAACCTGTAACTGCGTACCCCGATGTTTTATAATTAGCAAAACTTCACTTCGTCGATAAGTTTGTATCATCACTCCGCTTTACGCAGGCTGAACTCTTACTAAATTACTTCTCTCTCTTACTAAATTACTACTTATTATTATCTTAATTAACTACTTTTTTTGTAACCTTTTCTTAGTGAATGTAAGTTTAATGCATGTAAGGTTAAGATATTCTGCCACCAAGTTACTACACTTAATTGCAGAATTAAAAAATAAAATCTAATCTAAAAGTTCTATTTAAATACATATTGATTTTATTGAGTACGAATTATGTACTTTTTACATTTATTTTTACCTTTGATCACTATTTTTTTATTTTGTACACGACTTCTTTTTATATATATTTCATATACGTATATTTGCGAGAATATGTACAAATATTACACGTAAGTAATTTCAAATTAGAAATCGAGTGATTTGGCGCGTGCTCATTTCCTGAAATCTAAAGTAAGTGACAAAAACTAATAATGTATGTGCTGTATTATCCGCCCACGTTTACTTGAGTTCCGAAATCTGTATCTCCACTTTTTTACCATACATTGTTGGATTGAGAATAACATATTGCTACGAGCATTGTGGACGTGTGATAGATGGATGTATCCCGAGTTATCTTCATGTCCTCATTCTTCTCAGTGTTTTGATCACACGGTTTTATCGACATGTTGTTTGAAGAATTATTGTATTTTTCTCGCAATAGGTTTCAGAATTCCCCATGAGGATGTGATATCGTTGTTTGCAAAGTTCTTTCTTACACCGAAGCACAAAGAATTCATGCATTCGAGTGTGCATCAATGTGTGGATCATCCGAAATGTGTTATCGCATATCGCTTTTTTTAAACTCGTTTTTTCCTCATGTATTCTCATTTGTTGAATAGTTTACTACTACTTTTTTCAACAACTCTGAAGTTTCATAATGTGACACCTCTATAATTATTGTTGTTACAATTTTAAGAGGAAGTTTTATTACACTCATGTGATAAAGGAAAATAGCCTTTTGTCATGGTCGCGAGCAATCTAAATAGCTTGTTATTTCGCGAGCACTGTGTCCAGATCAGCTGGCTCGACATTTAGAAGTAAGTGTTGTTCAAATTGCTTTGGGAAGGGATTACGTCCCTGGATATCTGGCAACTGACAGAAATATTGCATATTTCTGCCAGTTGACAAAATAAATACATAAGACGGAATTTAAAAAGAAAATAACCATGAAATAAATTTATAAGTAACAAAGTAATAAGTATAAAAATAAAATTGAAAATTTGTTGTTTTTTAATTTAACATGGTTATTAGTGACCACGTTATTATTACATGGGATTAGCGACATTTGAAATAGCTAAGTATTACAAAATGACGTAAAAAATAACATTGTTTCTTTACAGTCATCTATGATAATAATACAATATGTAGATATAATTAGTTAATAATTCAAGTTGATCAAATGAACATATATATTTTTATCTATTTGGAATTCAGATAGAAAGTTAGTTACTTTTGCAGATCAATTTCCTGTCAGAAAATATCTCTTGTAGGTTATAGTTGATATTTAGTTCTTATAAACTCGGTTGTTTGCAGCGCCGGATTTAGGTATTGCAGGGCCCCTAAGCACAAAATTGTGTTTACGCCCCCCCCCGTAAAATAGCTCCATCTTTATTAAAAAAACGTATCATAATACTAGCACTGTCTGTATAAATACAAATGAAAAGTAATAATTTTTAATATAAAAATTTACATATTTGTGTTATGCATATGTTACCGAAGCGCAGGGCCCCTCATGGATGGGGCCCCACAAGCAACTGCTTGTTTTGCTTGTAGGTAAACCGGCCCTGACTATTTGTTAGAAAACATCTGATCCACATTTTTCATATGAAGCAACAATTCGTAGTAATATTTCGAGCCCGCTTTGCGCTTGCCTTCCATGCTACAGCTCGCGTGGGTACACCCCTTTGTGGATTTGAAGGGGGAAGGAGGGTGGAATCAGGGAAATTTTCCCGTGCTCACTGAAACGCCGGATTTTCCAATGTAACGTAGCGGATTATCGTTGTAATTTTTCTCTACCTTGTATTATTGTGATAATTACTATTAAATGCGTTCGTGTTCTAAATATATAATTATATTCAAAGTAGTATTTTATTGAAGTGTGGTGAAGTTTGAAGTGCAGTGCAGTATAGAAGTAGAAAGAGAAGTGAATTTCAAATGTTGTGAAGTGAAGTGAAAGTGAAGTGAAGTGAAGTGTAATTGAAAAGTCGTATAATCTTGTATTTAATAGTTTCAAATAACTGTGCAGGTCAACCATAAAATGTAGTTAAGGCTATTATTGTTAGCATATTATTATTATTATTATTATTATTATTATTATTATTATTATTATTATTATTATTATTATTATTATTATTATTATTATTATCTATATATTTAAAAAAATAAGGTATTCTGCCATGGCTTCGTTTAGAGCTTCTACTGAACCGATTGTAGTATTTTTTCCTTTAAATGAAAGAATGTGATCCCTAGATGTGTTATCAGATATTGTTTGTGTTGATTCACCAACATTTACAGTGTAAAGTAATTAATTAAATCATTCTTTAATAGTACGCTTATCAATAGTCAATTGTTTTCTTCCAAAGGGTGGCTGTTTTAAAATTGATATATATGAGTCGACAGATGTGCGTCCCCGCCGCTTGATGGTGGCGCTACTTGATGTTTTGTTTTGATTGTTGAGATTTGTTCACAATTCGTCAAGGTTTTGTTTCAGTGTAATAATTGCATTGTGAAGATGACAGTTTGCATATACAGTATTTGCTTTTGTAGTGTATTTTGTAGAGAATATTCACAGACAGTGTGTTTTGTTCGGTTGTAGTGAAGTTGTTCACAGGTTATGTCGAATTCCGAATCGTTGCCCACGCGCCCCAAAAGACGCAAACGTAGTACGTTGACTGGGAGCAGGGAAAGAGAGAGTCAGCGTATGTGTCGTGATAGTGAGGTCATTTCGTTTTCTGTTGGGTTATTGTCTATGAAATGTCAGTTTTGTTCTACTTTGTACTTCCCATGTCAGAGAAATTCTGTAAACAAGTTTACTTTGTGTTGCTTACATGGGAAAATAAGTTTATCTTCGAGCAATATGCCAGAAGAAATCAAACAGCTGTTTATAGGAGATTATGACACATCAAAAAACTTAAGAAATAATATCCGTCAGTATAATAGTGGTCTTTCTTTTGTGTAATTTGGTACCGATATTGCATTGCCACCAGGTCATGGGCCATACGTGTTCAAAATTTTGTGAACTCCACATCACAGAATATCTTCGTTATACCCTGAAGATTTAAACAATGCAACATATTGTGAACATTAGTTTGGGCACAGTATTTTACATTTATCTTAGATCACATCGTCATATTTTGACGGGTTCTCACTAGTTATTATTATTATTATTATTATTATTATTATTATTATTATTATTATTATTATTATTATGTCTTTAAATAATTTAAAGTTAATATTAGTAATATGTAAATTGTAGAGTTCTGCCACCAGGTTGTATATTCCTACCTGCAGAATAATAAATATCTATCTATCTATCTAGCAACGGGGTATCATGTTAGAAGACCCTGGATAAAGAACCAGAATGCTTCTTAAGGACGTGAAGTCTAGATCGAGGATTTCTCGTTTCCACGGATTGTGGAATTTATGCAGAAGTACGCATGATTTGCTTCTAGTAATAAGTTCTTAGTATTTGGAGAAGTTGATAGGATTTGATGTAAGTTACTTCAAGTAATTAATTCACGGGGAATGTGATATTGGTGATCGTTATAATAATTTCAAGTACAATTATAAAAAAAAATCAAAATGCAAAGGGGAACAAAATAAGAAATATTGCTGAAATTGGTGTTTTAAATAAAGGGATATGTGACCATACTGAACACAAATCATAAGATGTTTTATTAGTGTTATTAATTTCTGCTCCGGTCCGGATATTAAAACACGTGATTCCTTTTGTACCACAAGTCTATACCTGATTTTCTGTCTATAGAAAAACGTTTTAAAGAACAATTCATAATAAAATTGCATGCAAACTAACATGGTTACGACGTTGCAGATACAAATCTTGTTACCGGTCATCAGCATGACTGAAACTTCAACAGGCATTTAAGTGATAGTGGAAACAAAAGCCTAGTCGTATCAAAATGCACCCGTACATGTTACTTGCCCGCCTGTTGTAACATCTCAATCTTCAGTCACAGATATGTCATTGACTTCCCATCAACTGCTTCTTACAGGAGCAGGAGACCATCCCTGGAAAATTCGATGTAGAAAGCAAAGAACTGATGTAGGCAAGGTCTCCTTTGTGAATCGTACAATAGTAGATTGGAACAAACTACCTGCTAAAAACACTAGAGACTCTTCCTTCTAATGTAGTGAAATTTAAAAATATACTTAATGCTATGTAGGTCATTATTAATAATACTGGGACTTTTATCATCATCATCATTATTATTATTATTATTATTATTATTATTATTATTATTATTATTATTATTATTATTATTAATATCATAATTATTAACACTGTTACTGGTTTTGATGTAACTTTTAAGTTATTGTTATTATTAGTTACGTTATTATAATCGTTATTATCATTAATAATGGTGGTGGGGGGCATGGGAGGGGAGGAGAGTGCAGTGTAGTGCAGCGCAGTGAAATGAAGTGAAGTGAAATGAAGTGAAGTGAAGTGTAGTGTAGTGAAGTGTTCGAAAAGCCATAAGTCAACTTACAGATAACTCAAAATTAATTATAACTAGGATATCAATCTTTAATTCTAATTGTAATTATATTTGTAAATATTCGTAATAGTTTTGTAATTGTCGTATATCTAGTTGTAATAATGTTTGCCACCGAGCATTAGCTTAAAGCGAACTTTAATAAATATATCTAACTATCTATCTATCTACTTTCTCGCTGCGGAGTAGAGAGAAAGTTATGTAATGCTGTGGGGAGAAAACAGGGAATTTTCGGCTGAAAAACGCTTATTATGGGGCCCTGGTACCGAAAAAGTGGATAAATCCAGTTGATAAATTTAGAAACAAAATCTTCTAATCTCTGGTGTAGTAGAATTCATGTCTTGTTGGTCCTTCATACCGAAAAATCGAATGACGGCAAAACGTCAGTCTGTCATTGCATCCGTCCATCTGTGAACAACGCTAGCTGCTAAACAATTCAACCGATTTTCTCCAAAAATTATATTCCCCAATAGGTACTTTACATGAAGCGCCTGGTACATTTTCTAATTTAAAAAATGGCTCCATCGTTTTTGAATTTTTTTTTTTTTGATAGTGTGAAGGACGTTTAAGAGAATGGCACAGATCTCATGTTCGTTGAAAATCCTGATTTTTCGAAAAGTGCAAAAATTCAAAACTTTTTCGGAGTTTTCCTACAAATAAAGAATTCAAGATATTGATTTTTTCCTACAGTTAAATCTGTTCCTTAAAGTAAGATTTTGAAATAAGGTCACTTACAATTTTTCGAAATTTTGAGTACTTTTCGTGTACTTTTCCGTGAAAATACGGGCAGGAAAGTACGTGCTGTTTTAGCACCACTAGTTCTTCAACTTATTCTACGACTGGATCGTATTATTTAAAGAAATATATATATAAAACAATGTAGATTTCAACTATCTCTTTCTAGGGCGCAGAGTGGTACGTGGTTTATTGCCCATTGTACGTTTACGTAAATTCGTAGAATTCTTTTTTTTCTTTTTTTCTTTTTCGGAGCGGACAATATTAAATGTATATTATACATGGATGACGAGATATGGCACACTATCGAATGAACCCATGTCATTTGAAAAGTGAGGCCAAAAACCCCATAACGTCGCCGGTATGCTTGCATGCAGTTGCAATTCAGCCACAGCAAAGCGAAAGCACTGTTGAATCACTTCCCTGCCAATGTTCTCGGGGTTATCTGACGAGTGTCAGATTCGCCTTTTCGACTCTGTACCTCGTATGAAGGAGCATCTCTGTTCGAAAGGACATCGACTGCACACTCCCTAACTCTCATAGTAGAACGATTTTCCTAAGGATGAGCCAAAGTGACAGTTCGCGAAAACAAGTGAACATCACATGTATTTCAGAGAAGTATCCCTCCGCCGCGACAGCTGTTCATCCACTCCCCTTTGTAAAGTGCTCATGGCTCCTGTGAAAACATCCCTATGCAGAAGTCTAAGAGTTTCGCTGAGGTATATGCACGTACGCGAGTCCGGGAAATATTTAAATTTAATTACGTATGTGGAAAATCTCTTATCATGCTCTCACAATTGTAAAAGAAAACTGTTACGAATGTAAATAGAAAGCTTTCAATCACAGCTCGCCACACAACAGCACCAAGACCGGAACCACGTACATCGGTACGCATCTCGCATTCAAGTCTGGGTTTTAAAATAAACATAATATTTATCACACAAAAAATAAATTCAATGTAATATGTAAAGAAAAAAATAATTTTTACAGAAGCTCACATAACACTGCACTTCTAATTTCAATTATTTCTCGCGGCGCACTATATTTTTGTCGGACGAGGACATCACAAACGCACATCACTGCAAACGAACGAATGCGGGAAGGGAGTCTAATAGGCTCAAGGGCACGACGACCACAGAACCTTCAGTTATGTTGCCAGCACTTTGGCTCATCCCTAGGAAAATCGCTGTATACGTGGCACTAGCCTTCATCTTTGCCGCGGAGAACTGCTGTTTTAACGCACGCAATAGAGAAAAGACTGCAATATCACTTTTGACAGGCACTAGTAAGAGCATTTTTAAGGGCATGTACGTCGTGATGAGAATTCAATTTTTAGCACTAGTGGTAAAAACGAGATGAAACTCAAATGTTCAGATAAAACTTTGAAATGCTACAAAGAAAACAAAACACTTTCGTCTGGTCAGTTGCAAATGACATTAATGTACCATGGGACCCACTTAAGTGATTTGTATTCTTGAATTAAAATAAAAGGAAAATCATTATGTTGTCTAAAAAATATGTGTGGTACACGACTTAGAAGTGATTTTATTTTGCTCGAGACAAACATCATAAATATACTCTGATTTAAACATATCGGCACTTGAAGATCATGAGCTGGAAGGAGAGGGGAACATTGTTGTTCAATCGCGAGCTCCAATATAAAAAATGTAAGTCGCAACGAAGCTTCCGAATGAACGATCCTGTCTCAGTCAAGCTCGTGACATTCAAATGCCACTACGCTTAAATCGGAGTATAACTATTACCTATGGTACTACGAACAGTCTTGCTTTATGAATAAGAGTAACGCTATTATAAAATCAAACCAGGTTTAGGTATGTTAAATTGCCCGTGAAAGTGTCGATGTCTCTTGTAGGTAAAAAAGACTGAATAAAGTTAGTTCTAAGGGGAATATGGTTGAGAAAGGATCACTTTCGATGCTTCTACAAAGACAGTGTTCCTTGCCATATGAAGTGTAAGAACCTTACTGAGCTGAGAGGTGGCCACTTATTTTCCGCACAACACTCGCGCTTCACAACTGGCAGAAAATCTCAGTAGAGGAATGGTCTTACACTTCATATGCCTCTACACAAGATAGTGTTTCTTGATAGTTACCGGACGACATTGTCGTCAGAGTTGTGTAAACACATGCCTGTTAACAATGACCGCGTTAACTGGCAAGAGTTTACCCTTCCCTGACGACACTGTCGTCCGGTAACTACAAGAAAACTGTCATACTGTCAAACTGTCAAACGCTGTCATAGAATTATCCCAAATGTTATGAGAGCATACAACCCCACAATAATACGATTCAACGACTGTATTTAAAAGTGTATTCCACGCTCTTTGAACTACAAAATTTTCATATTTCCTGTTGGCTACATGAAATTGTTTTCATGATTTATAAATAGATTATGGAATTTTAAGTAAATACCAATTCTTGTATTTCGACGTAGGCTCTGGAAATCCATTATGCATAAATATTTTGTGACCATGATATTAAGAGGCCACATTTATTGTGATTAAAATGTCTACTACACCATTACAGCCAATAAATATCTACTAGGTCTGAAAAATCGAAAAAGAGACGGAAACCAAAAGTCAACCGAAATCCTGGATTAGCCTGGAACATATGAGAAAGATATAATTTAGTGATTTGTTATTGCAACTTTAAAATATTCACCAGCCACAGGTTACGAAATAGTAAGATCGTATTCATGATCAAGAACGAAAAAAGACATAGATACTATATCATTTACTTTTCTTTCTGTAGTTTTTCCTCATATTTTAAAATCAAGTTGTTAATAAAACGTTTTAAAGTTAAATGAAACTAATATAAAAGATTTGTTTTCACGTCAGTTTATATTGTATATTTAATAAATTACACAGCCTATTTTCGATTTCTAAGATAATATTTTAGACGTCTAAATTCTGCTTATGAATCAACTTGCGTATGATAGTATTTGGTCTTTGCAGGTTTCTCTGGTATTGGTATATAGTACTCCACAAAAGGTACTGAACCTCTCCACACTATTTTATTAAATTCTCCCCCACCTGCCTGCCATCTTCCCCTGTCTTCTCCCAGCCTGCCCTCTCCCCTCTTCATCTTTCCCCACCTCCCCCTGTAGCCGAATATAGCCTGCTCAGCCATAACTCAGGCATATCTCCGCCAGCGGCCTTCCCCTCGCCGGCCGCCACAATGTGGGTGGGAGTTGATGAAGTCCGCGATGGAGCCGGGCGGCTCGTTGACGCTCCGAGGATTTCTCGCCTTCCCTGCCCGGCCTTCACCTCGGGGCGCGCGCTGATGTAAACAGATCTGCCTCAAACAGACCCGCGCCTCGTGAATATATTAACACATCGCCATATCCGAAACTAGTAAAACATGATATGTGAACCCCGAGTACGATGTTTATCCATTGTTCCGCGCGCAGCAATTGGTCAAAAAATAAAAAAATAAAAAGAAAAGAAAAAGAAAGGAAAACGCCGCGGCTTAGGCTCTGTGAAAAGTCCGGTACGTTTCAATTTCCTCGACGGGTTTGAATCGTCTGAATCGTCCCTCGAACAAAACGAGAGGAAAATTTACGAGAATTAAATTACTCGCAGCGATCACATAAAGTAACGCTTTTTTACAACCGCCGCCACCGCTCGGTTTGAACGCTGCGAGGTGCGTGGGCTATAGTTAGAAGATCCCGCGCCCGTCCAATAAGAGCAAAGGCGGAGTAAATAACTCAAGTGGCGAGGACGGGGTGGCGCGGCCGCCGTCGCCCGGGGATGTGTAGACAAAGCGCGAGCTCGACCTCACCGCTCTTCGGAACGCAAACACGTATAGAATACAACATATCTGATTGTCGGAGGCATCAGATAGTCCGCGATGGCCTATTCTTCATTCTTCGCCGGCTGCGCGTCTGCTGCACCTGCCGAGAGATGCTGCGGGGATAAGGCGCAGGTAACGCCGGGCGGCGCGGCGCGGCGTGCGCGTGGGTGGAGGGGGGAGGGGGGAGAGAGACGAGGAGGTGGCATCAGGAACGAGAGGGGAGGCCTGGGTGGGTGAAGCGCTCGGTAAAGAAGGGTTTGGTGGGATGCTGAGGAATAGTCTGGCGTGCGGAAGGGTGCAATAAAAGGGAGGGTGAAGCGTGTGGAAATAGGTGAGTGGAGCGCTGAGAGGTGGAGCGCGTGGGAGGACCGGGCCGGTGGATATGCATGCCGCATAGGGGACGAATAGGGGAAGTGTGGGTGGGTGGACGGTTAAGGGGTGAGACGCTCGGTAAAGGAGGGAAGCCCTGAGCGGCATGTGGAGGAGAGGGTGCGAGGGATGAGAGAAGAAGCGGTGTGAAGTGCGGTGGTGCATGAAGGGAGATGGAAGTTGTAGCGTGTGTGTGTGTGTGGGGGGGTGAAATAGGTGGGTGGAGCTTGGAGAGGCGGGACGAAAGGGAGGGTAGGGGAGGGGTGGGGGAATCGTGAGTGAAAAGGTGGGCGGGGAAGGGGTAAGGCGTGTAGTAAAGGCGGGCGGCGGGTAGGGAGGGGAGGAGGAGCAGTGGGAAGTGTCGAATGGTGCATGGGAGGGAAGGGGAACAGTGTGGAAGGAAGCATGGGAGGGAAGCACAGAGTTTGGAGGGTTATGAAATAAGTGGGTGGAGCGTGGAGTGGCGGGGTCTGTGAGAGGAAAGGGGTAATGGTTAGACGCCGTATTGGGCAATGAGGGGAGGTGTGGGTGAGTAGGGGAGGGATGAGGCGCGCGGTAATGGAGGGAAGTGCTGGGAGGCACGCGGAGGGTGCGAGTGTAGGGAGGGGGAGAGGGTGAGATGTGCGAGGGTGCGAGGGAGGATAGGGAAAGCGGTGCGCGGAGGGCAGCACGGAAAGGGTGGTATAGAAGAAATAGTAGTATGGGATGGGAAGCGGTAGGCGTCTTGGTATGGGAGGGGACGCGATGGGTGGAACGCAGGTGGACTGGTGCGAGGGAGGAGAAGAGAGCAATAGGATGAGGTTGGAATGGAGAGGAGAGTACGACGGGGAGGAGGGAGAGTTCAAATGGAGTGTGATGTGGAAATGATAAAGGTGGGGAAGCGGTGGGTAGGGCGAGCCACAAGGAGAGAGAAGTAGGTGGAGTCTATAAGGGATAATACATTGGTGATAGTGGAACTTACGGCATATCTGGTGTGGGAAGGGAGGGTGATGGAGACGGTGAGTAGGAGGGTGCCTGTCGTGGGCAATATTGATGTGTCCAACAGAAAGCGAATAACGACATTTACGTGAATGTCCAATGTTCTTCTTCCTTTCACGGTTTAGGTCAGAAAGCCTACTCCATCTTCACTCCATCGTTACCTTGGCCGACCAGGACTTCTTTTTTCAGCTGGTCGGTGGTAGCAGGTGAGCCCACTGTCAAGTTTAGTGTTCAGTGTAGTTCTCTGATGAACAGCAGTGACATCAGTTAATGCCCTGTGTCACCTACCCCGATCAAAATCACTTGAGTATATCGCTTATATTTGTTTGTGTGACAATTGTACATACGAAAATGATCTTATCTTACTCAACTATACAATTTTTTAAAATTTCAATTACATTTTTATTTCTACTGTATTAATGATAATGGATTGTCTGAATTAATGATAATGATAATTAATTAATTAATGATAATGGAACCAAGTCTATTGTAATCTTCATGGATAGCGCTTGCTAGTGAGAGCGGCTTATTGAAGCTTTTTGTTATGCTTTCTTAACGTTAAGCTCTTGTCTGATGGTAAAAAAACTAGCCTGGAATGAAAAGGTAGAGAAAATAGAAACAAAATTTATTCACTTTTTCGTTGCTACGGCCCGGCTATAAGAGTTCTGTCGAACATTTATCCGGTGCACAATACTTGTTTTTCCGGTGCGCAATACTTTATCTTCTTAAGAAATAATTGCGTGAAAGTAAAAAACTAGACTGTAGCTTTGCTTGACATTCGTCAGGAACTTCAAAATGCGAATATAAGTGCATGTGTATTTCAATGCTGAAATACAATTTGACCTGTATAAATGTTTTATATTATGTATATTATCAAGGACACGTCTACTAACCTTTTAGATTTCAAAACCCATAGAACTGTCTTCTGAATTGCTTCATGATGTAGCACGAGATCATTTTGGCATACTACATTTTTTGGAAACTAAATATTGGAAATTTTATGTTTCACTTGAGAAAAAAATTCCAGCTCTCCACGCCTTCGTTCTTGTTTTTGGACAAACTACACTACCTTGAGGGGCACCGTCACGATATGCTCTGTCAGTTCTTTCTCTGGTCATTCTCTATACAAGTTATTTCCAGTTTTCTCTTTGTGCTTCCAATCAATAGCCTCCTGTTTGAACATTCCATGTTTTCAAAGTAACTTTAATCTTTAAACAACTATATAATTTATAATTCCCTTTTTACGTTTGTATTACGGAGATTAATCGATAAAACTCCTTCTCCTGTCGTAGAACATTAGCATAGTACTAAGAGGTGAGGTGCGTTATTGAAACAGAATTTTGTTTTGTTGGCGCTAACGAATGCATAAACCTTCGCCCGACATCGCGATTATGGCGTACCTTGTAAATTCTTATTTGGGAGGTGGTGACAGCGGGGGCGGAGCTGACGACAGCGGTGCAGGCCCGGCCAAGGTGGAGGTCGGCGGGCGGGTTAGCGAATACGTGCAGACGGGCGAGGCGGCTGCCTGCCGCCGGAAAGATTTATTTGAACCGTTAACACCGTTAATAAAACAGTGAAATCGAAAAAATCAAAGTTTCAAATATTGTAGGAGTACAATCCTCGTGTAATTTACATACATGTGTTTGAAAAAATATAGTGAAACCCTTCATATCTTTGATAAAAAATGATCATTTCAATATCGTCCACGTCGATCTCTATAGTTGTGTAGTTGCTGCAATCGTAGTCTAAACGCGAATTTTCAATCAAGAAGTTAGCTTTATGGTCACAATAAACCCTGATTAATTAATCAATAAAAAATATTCATTGAAATTTTCGAATTAAAAATTGCAATAAATGTAAAATCGAAACAAAATCGATAAAAATATCTTTATTCTCTGTCTAGTTGAGTCCATTAATATATCGACCAGTTGGATTATATGGTCAAGTTGAGTCTATTATATGGATTGCATTTTTTTTCTATCTACATTACAGTAGAGAGTCGCGTAATTGATTTATTCTGCGACGTCAGGCGCTGTGGTCATTAGACCTGTGTGATTAGTGTAGGAAATATTTTATCCAGGGAGGTGGCGGTGATTTCTTATGTTAGCTTAAAGGGAATTTCCCCTATTAGATATCTCCCACCAGCGTGGCATCTCCTAACCAGGACAAGCTCCAAGCTCCCAAATGGACTCCCGATATGTAGTGTAATGCAAATAAGTGTAAGTGAGTGTAAGTAAGGGGTGAAAGTAAGAAAAGGAAGGGGAAGAAAGTATGTCGTGAGGCCCGTGGCCCGTTTGTTAGAGCATTGCTCCGGCATTCACCGAATGTTGATCAGAGAAACCACGGAAAACTACCAGTCAGAGCAGCCGGCCGCCATAATTATTCTCCAGACAGCAGATGAACTCAACCTAGTTATCTAACTAGAGTCGAAAACCCGCCATCGTCGACATTCGAACCCTAGGACCTCCCGGTAAAAGTCTTGGCAGAGGTATTGGTAATTCTGTCTTAGATAACTCAGTGGGCGGAGCGCCATCTTTGTGGGTTATTTTTATAATTTTCTTCTTTCTAGATACCATTCGTAATGCGAAAAATATTAACTGTGCTCTCAACGAATCGTGTAAACAATTCTTTACACTGTTTTACAAAAAAAAAGTAATAATAAAATTAAAAACAAATTTCCTTTTTCTGCATTCTGAAAATTTCACTTCTATATTACTTGGCGGTAAATAACAACGTGTTTAATTTTTTATTAACAAATGCTCGTAATTACTTCGAGTTGGAAAGCTAGCTCAGTCGCCACTGCAGAATGTTTCGTTTCTTTGGGGAGATGGTAAGGAACGAAGTGCAGAGAGAGAGAGAGAGAGAGAGAGAGAGAGAGAGAGAGAGAGAGAGAGAGAGAGGAGAAACGGTGATGGCGTCGGAGACGGGTGCGGCCGGCCGCAAGCAGAAGGCGAGCGGGAGGGATCTCTTGCGCGGGTGGCAACACAATTGAAGGTCACTAGGCTTCCAGCGTCTCCGGCAGCTCCTTTCTTTTTTTTTATCTGAGCAGACGCGCGCAAGGAACACGTCACCGATTTGGAAGAAATTGTACTTAGATGCTGCTAGACTTATTCGTCTTCTCTAAACCGGCCCAGTTAGCTCAGAGTCACCATTGTTGCTGTTTTCGGAGCGAGTTTGACTGTGAGATTGTAGGAATCGAATCCCAACGGTGGCAAGATATTCGAGACTAGATGTAATTTCGAATGTAGCCTCTGTCTGGAGGAGAATTCTAGCGGTCTGCTGCAATGATCTGAGCTTTGCGTGGTTTCTCCAATCAATTCCAGACGAATGCTAGTGTAGTACCTAACAAACGGTACATGATCAACCTGATTTGCTTCCTCTTCCTTGTCCTATCCTCTCCCCTTATATATACTTACACTTATATGTACTCCACTGCTACACATGTCGAGAGACTAGTCGGGCGCTTAGAGATTGTCCCGTCTGGGTCGGTGTCCCGGCGGGTGTGGTACATGAAGGGCGAAAGCCATACAGCCCATATTTAAGTCGGCACCGGATTTCACCTTTCATCGCAACATGGCCTTATCCCGCGAGAACATTCATAACAATAAAGGGTCTAATGACAACACAATGTTTGGAAACATTAATCAAGCGTCTTCTCTAATATGCAAATCGAAGAATCAAATCTGAATTCCCAAAGAATAAATTTAAGCCACACTAAAGAGGAATGCATTATTTTAGAAATTTACTTTTTACTTTCTTTTTTTCCTGTAATTATCCTATTCTCCCATATATTCTTGCATACAAACCTATTGATTATTGAGGTCTCCAGTAGGAGTATCCTCGCTCTCCTGTAAAATTTAGTACTAAGCTTGCTAGGTTGTAGTTCATATATAATCTTGAAAAAGCGCTTACTTCTGTATAAAGGAACATATGCAAATCTTAGTTTTCCTGTGCTGTTTTCATTCTATCCTAATTGTAAAATCTTGGTAAGAATAAGTAAATTCTCCTTTGGCAGTAATACAGAAGATTCTGGCAAAGACAGATATGGTGGGCAGTTACTAGAATTTTAGAGCTGTTTTAAAAATCAGAAAAGTGATGAATATCAGAGACGAGTAAACAAATGTACGACTTTTAGCTTGGATTCCTGTAGAAGCAACATTGTGTCGTAAACGCCCTCAATACGAAGGCAAATGGGAAGCATAAATAAAGTAGTTTGAATGTGGGGACGATACGAACGTTCGTGAAGTGTGTGGCGATGGAGTCGAAATAGGCATAAGAGGTGTAAAAGGAGGCGGAGATGTGTAGTTATATAGTCGAGTGAGAGACGATGATTGATTTGAGAATTGTTGGAACAGAATGAACAGACGGGGCGGGGCGTTGTCGGGGATAATCACGAGAGGGGGACGGGAGAAGGGTCGAGGGCAATGGTGGAGGTGGAGATGGTTATGAGGGCGACTGTTTAGGGTTAGTGAGAAGACAGACGCAGCAGTGACGAAATGGCACTGCAGCGCCTCTGACCGGGAGGTCCTAGGTTCGAGTCCTGACGGTGGTAGGATTTTCGACACTAGCTTTTCAGCTAGGTCGAATTCAGTCGCTGTCTGGAGGAGAATTCTAGCGGCCGGCTGCTCTGATCGGTAGTTTACGTGGTTTCTCCGATCAACACCAGGCGAATGCCGGAGCAGTACCCTAACAAACGGGCCACGGACCGCGCGCGATCTTTCCTTCCTCTTCCTTGTCCTATCGTCTCCCCTTACACACACACTTACACTAACATGCACTACACTACCACATATTCCGGGAGACCGGTCTGGAGCTTAGAGCTTGTCCCGGCTGGGGCGGTGCCCCGCTGGTGGTAGAGTCCTGGTTAGGGAGAAACCCCACTAGCCGACGGTAGGTCGGCGCCGGATCTCGCCATCCAGCGGGGGAAGATCACCGCTATCTCCCGAGAAAAAAACATGCACTACACTAGTGGGACTAATGACCAGAACAGTTAACGCGCCCGGAAACACGAAAAAATCAATCAATCAATCAAAAAAACGAAATGGCAGTAAGTGAATGTTGGTCTGTGCCGTCTACACGGCCGTAGGTAATTGACGTCTATCGGCAATAAAAGAAAAAATCTTACATAGTGATTCATTGATTTAAATTATATTTTTAATTATTTAACAAAAAATGTACTGCTTTCCCAATGTATTTTCATTCAATAACACATCTGTAGATGAAAATGAATTTTTACTACTAATCTTTACATTCACGTGTTGGTTAATTTTTGTGTTTGGATGTTAAATGCTTGTACTTTAAAAATTACTTTTATTCATGTACATTACAATAATGTTGATAGTCGTGTGGTAAATCAATCATTTTATTCTTGTCAGATAGTTTTTCGACAGTGCATTGTCCTACTTCCCAGTTCTATGGTTGGTGGAGGCGAGGAACAGTTAGTGATGGGACTGTGTTGATTTCGCTGGGCTGGATGACGGTCTGAGTCTATGTAAGGAATCGTAATATTGTTGTGATAACTTATCAAGTGTTATTAGACATGATGGATTGTGTTTCCAAGAGTATACATCAGTAGTTTAGTCGGATTATACACCTTCCACATACGTCGCATATTGTTTTATTGTCCTTTGACGAAAATAAATCGTATAAATCAAATCAATAAAATAAATCAAATCAATGCACAAGAGTGGTGAGCGCAGAAAAAATATTTATGTTCGAAATTTAACGTCGTTTGTAGGCTTTGGTTACTCATACCTAGAGAACTTAGTGCAATTGAACTGTGGTTTTGAAATAATTTAACGAACGAATTAATTGAAGAAAGACCATCTTCAAGCTATCTCTTGGCTGAGGTAAGCCATATGAATATACGCATTGCTATTGGCGAACAAGAACTCTTGTGAAAGGGTTGGGTAGTACGGACTAGAAACAAGTTCTATTACATTTGGTACGTAAAGGTTGTGAAATTGGTTGTAAATTTCAAGGTGTTTTTTTATTTTAAAAAAACTGGAGGGTTGTGGCGCAATTTTGGATTCAGATTCGGAATCAGCGCGTCGAAATACATAGAGAAACATGTGTCAAATCTTGTGATCTGACTACAACCCGCCGAAAAAAAATACAATTTCACGGTAATTTTCGCTATTTAAAAAAGCTGGAGGGTGGTGGCCCAGTTCTGGCTAGAGTGTCGGATGCAGCTCGTCGAAAAACGAGGAGAAACATGTGTCAAGTCTTTGGGTCTGACAACTATTGTTTTGTATGCCTGTGTAATTAATCGCGTCACCCTGCTAAGAAATCGACACGCTACGGGTCTAAATTTAACTAAACAGCTCGAAATCAGAATTTCGCAGCGCTTCTTTCACCTCATTCTAATGACGTCAGAACGATAAGTTTTTGTGTCAAGCATGAATCTTAAGAACCGACCGACACTGAGCTCACTTTTATTTACATCTTAAGCACTGCTCTGCCTCAACGAGAAATTGACCCGAACCAGAGAGCAAAATTCTGTGACATATTTTGAACACAGGAGGCTACGTTTTAAGGCATTTTTTACGTCAAAATGTTAGGACATGAAATGTGGTGCTAGGGTAAGAACCGGGGAAGGAGTTGCGATGATACTCGTGAAGGGGTCTACCTAGAGGAAATAGACAAAGATGTGGAGGGAGGTGGTTATAAGGGTAGAGGTGCTTGTGACGTAACGGTTGATTGATTGATTGATTATTTAGTGATTTCGAGCCCGTTATCTGCTAAGATCATTACTTCTTTAAGAGTAGTGCAAGATTTCATCGCTGGAGGTGGAAGTGATCTTCCTCCGCTGGCTGGCGAGATCCCGCGCCGACCTATGTCGTTCTGCAAGAATTTTCCCCAACCAGGTATTCCCACCATCGTGGCATCGCCCCATCCAGATCAGGTCTAAGCTCCCGAATGGTCTCCCGATAAATCTAATAGTGTAGTGAATGTGAGTAGTGTGTGCAACTAAGGGGTGAGGAAAGGACTAGCAAGGAGAAGGAAAGTTTAATGACCCGTTTGTTAAGGTACTGCTCCGGCATTCAACTACTGCCGATCGGAGAAACCACGGAAAACTCCCCATCAGAGCAGCCGGACGCGAATTCTCCAGACAGCGACTGAACTCGACCTAGCTATGTAGCAAGTGTCGAAATTCTGCCACTCGAATCCTAGATCCTCCCTATCAGAGGCACTGCAGTGACATCAGTTGATACCCAAAGCCACCTTTACCGGTGTGGACGGTACGGAGTGTCGCGGGTCAGGGGCAGTGAAAGTAAAAATTGAAACCAAAGGGCAGGCGTTTGGGACTCGGTGAGGATGAGAGAAGAAGTGGCCGAGAGCGGGGCCGAGGAGGATGGCGTTGTGGGACCGGCGGCGCGGAGGGAGGGGACGGACAGGGTGATGGAGGGGAGGGGCGGGGTCGTTGGCGGGGTTGAGGAAGCGCCGGCGGGCGCCCGGCGAAGGCGGGGGAGGCGGGGGCGGCGGAGGCGGCGGGGGCGGCGGGGGCGGCGGGGGGTGTCGGGGGGCGTCGGGGGCGTCGGGGGCGGCGGGGGTGGCGGGGGCGGCGGGGGCGGCGGGGCGGCGGGGGCTGTGTGGGCGGCGGGGGTGGCGGGGGCGGCGGGGGCGGCGGGGGCGGCGGGGGCGGCGGGGGCGGCGGGGGCGGGGGCGTCCGCGGGACAATACTGATTTGAATAACCAGCCGGCGCTCATAAATTCTCCGGCGAACGGCGAGGCGAGGCGAGGCGAGGCGAGGCGTGGCGAGGCGAGGCGAGGCGAGGCGAGGCGAGGCGTGGCGCGGCGTCGCCCTGCGCTGCTGGTGCTGCCCCGGCGCGGCCTCGCCAACAATGGGCGGCGCGGACGAGTCAATCCACGGCGCGCGCCCTGTGGATGTGGATGTGGATGCTGACGCACCACGCCCACGATGAGGCAGTTGGTATTTTGGGAATATCTTCAACACCAACACCAAATGGGGATGCTCTGTGCTTTTAGTAAGAGTATTGTTCAATCTTCACATAAATACCAGATTGCTTTAACCCTTGGCGACCTGAGCAAATTTACATCTTTAGAGAACTGAAGGTCCCTATTTTGGACCCTTTTATTCTAATCATTATTTTCACTTTAAATTGATCCTAATATTTTTCCTTAAATATTTATGTATTGTAATGTGCATTAAGTTAGTAATTAGATATAAGGCTGTGTTTAAACTTACATTTATTGAAAACTTTACAAAACTCTTCGCAAAAAGTAATACACTTGCTGTTTAACAGTTTTAGCACGGGTAGATAGTTGTTTTGTTCGAATGCTTGCTGCACACACAATTTTTACGTACACGACATTTATTATTTCAACGTAATCACTGTTGAAAATAAGATTCTTGCAAAAATAGTTAACATAACACTATGTGATAATAATGTATTCATTTAGCATATTCGTGTGAAGAAGGTACAATAAGAAGCCTCGAACAATGTAACAGCAATAGCTGTGATATATTGGAAAACAACGCAACTACAAGTGTAACATGTAAATTTAAACTGCTCTCTTAACGATTCGCGGAGAAGAAATAGAATAATCGACTGTCACATATGACACGGAGTCCTAAAGGGGGACATTTCGGACCCCATGTCGAGAAAAATGTATTTCCAGAATAAATAATTATTGCATTTTTTTTCTACTGAGTGCATTTTCGATAATTTTGTGGAAAATATTCAGTTAGAAAAAAATCGTCACTCAGATAGTAAAGTTAACTGAAATAAATGACAAAAACATGACCTGAGGTACAAAATGTACCCCCTTAGGCCTCTTAGGGTTAAAACATATTTATTAATCCACCAAAGGGCTTTATAAAGGTTCTAATGATCGGGCGGCCACAGATCCCTCGAGGGCCTTTGGCCCGATGATTTTTCGAATTTTAATGATTGAGATTCACTTATTTGCTAATTATGTAGATGTTAAATAGACTCTTTTCTAATTCCTTTTCGTAATTTCCTCCATAAAGGCCATTCTTTCAACAGTGTTTACATTTCCCCCGTAACCACGATTCTCTCGATCGGCTAAGTTATGCATTGTGTATCAAGCTCTGTATCGAAGGCAATATCAAGCAAGAACATGCCAGTAAATAATAGACGTTATTTTTTAATTATATTGAGTTGAGGCACTTTTAGTGCTAAGTATCTCATCGGGATTAAAATGGTTCATTAATGCCAGCACGTTATAGCTCAGAAAAAATAGTTGCAATTGTACTTCCGACAAAGCAACTGAATTTAAAATTTATTAAGTATTAACCTCAATAATTATTTTTTAACATTAATGTTTATGCTATGTCTTATATTTATAAAATGTAATGGAGCTTTAATTACAAATTTTGAGTTCAAGAACTCTCACCAAATTTGCGCAACTGCATTCCTCCCAACTCTGCTCTCATTTGTGAAACAGCCATTTTATTTTGAACTAATTCCTCAATGTAAGAAAATCTCTGAACTGCGAGCTTTGTAAATATAAAGCCTTCACTTCAAATCCTACCGGCATTAATGAGCTACTTTAATGCCAACATGAATAAAATGAATCTTAAAGGTGGAAAATATTTGATAAAATTACATTACCTGTAAATTTTCTCAATTCGGTCATTAAACACGAATCAACATCAGTTATTTTAGGTATTTGCGTACCTACTTACCTGAAGACACCAACATCTTCTTTAAATCGTAAAGTTCCCAGTGACATTAAGTAATTCCTCCAACTATTGAAAACTGTAAGTTAAATCTTTGTTTGAGAAGTATATATCAGATGCAATATAATATGACGTTTTTGCGAGGTATGATATTTACACAGGAAAAGGATATTAATATGTAATCAAAACGATTGTGTAAGTTGACCATTGTTTTGTTCACGTAAAATAAGTAAAACAAAGCTGAGATGACCTTGCAGTACTATCTCCTGAAAAAACTACATTTTCTTACTATGAGAAATATTCACAAAATAGTGGAAACGAGATCTGTAGTGGCGGACCGGGTCTTTGGAGCAAAAGACATTTGTGAGGATTGCACGTCGAATCTCCCCAAGCGCAATGCGCTTCAGTGCGTGGCGAACATGTGTTGGTTATAAAATTGCGTTTAACTCGACATGATGACATAATACATTAAACCGAGTGGTTTTTATTTTGTGTCAGATGTATATTTTACGGGCCAATATACATTTAATGTCAAAGTGTTTCGAGAATAAAAAAATACATTATGATATACATTTAGTACTTTGTATATGAAGTTTCTATTGTTCAGAACCGTTTCCTTTCTCGTGAAATCAAAATAACGATGTTTAAGAATCAAAAAGAACAGAATAACCATATTTTTAAAAAATCTATTTAATCAACAATTGTGTCTTACTATGGTGTTAACTGTAGTACACAAATTTACTTTTAGATTTGAAAATCCTAAAACTTAGAGATTTTCACTTCTTTATTTATACACGTATTATATTACGCATGTAGAAAAATAATTAGTTTTAAAACGTATTAAATACTAGCGTACCAATGCAAGAACTCTCGCATGTTAAACCTCACCCTCTTCCCTATTTTTTCATTTCCCAATTAAGCCTGTAATATATCTTTCTCTTCCTTCCTTCCTTCCTTCTCCTGAACTTATCCTCCGTCACTTGTTCTACGCGTCGCCCTGTAATTGATAACAATAAAATACACCCTTGTCAATATAAACTATTCTTATTTAACGTTATTTCTGAGCAGAGAGGTACACCTATGTAATTCAGTCACGTAGAATATCAAGAAATTTGTTTAATTTCGCATACAGTTGCAGATTCTACAGGCTCTGAACAGGTGGGGTAGAATCGAGAAGCATCGAACCAACACACATGTAATAGAATATTCAAGATCTCATTCTGTAAATTATGGCATGTGAAACGTTTCTTGGAGTCTTTTGGCTTCAAAATTTTAGTTTTTAAGGTCCTAAAACGCTTCGTTTAGGAGTTATTTAATTATATAGTCAAAATTCCGGCCGAGTGTTGCGGGTCGCATTTGACGTGAATATTTTAATGCGTTTTTTAAAACAAATCCTTCATATTTTTAAAGTCGAAGTACAATTTTTCACGTCTCCGTGAAATTCTCTTTCTGTTGAGAACTTATTTATAAATATTGGTGGCGTGTGAGAGCCGCAAAAGGTATGTATACTACTGAAATAATATAAGAGGCGATTAAGAAAAATTTATACCTTTGTTTGCTATGAATTGTGAAATTAGGTTAACCTCTTAGGTTAACCGTGTTAACCTCTTTACAGGTTTATCAGTCAAATTTATTTATGAATATTGTTCTGTTAATCTTTGTAGTATATGTTAACAATGTTACTCGAAACGTGAAGACAATAAATATATTTTTTCATAATTTTCAAACGAAATTGTCTTCGTATTTTCTGATGTATCAGAGACGTAAGAAATGTAACCAGGAACTCGAAATTAGAATATTAACAAATAGTACAAGATCAACTTCTCGCTACATGTTTCTTAAACTTTATTCTTTGGGTGCTACGGTAACGCAACGCACAGATAAGACGCCCGAAAGACACAGAGCATGGATTAATAGCTGATTTGTTGAAACAGCCGATAATTGTAAACACAGTAGAATGGCAAAGTAAGTTTAATATTTTGAAGCTCATAATTTATGATGTGTCAAGATTATTCAGCTCTTACCAGTGTATATATAAATTATGCATTCATATTTGCTTCATTTTGACACAATAATGGGTCCTCAATTATCGTGTTATGCTAGCATTTGTAGGGGTAGTATTAAACTTTTGTAGACGTAATTTTGTAAAGCATGTATCACACATGTTTTTTCAGAGCAAAATACGTGTAAATATGCAACACATAGAACTAACCCTCTGAAACGCATCTGTTAAACGCATAAAACAGAGATCTAGGTGTAATTACTTTACAAATAAAATGGGTTGTATAAGCAGAAAAAAACATATTCTCGTGCCCACTTTGGCAGTCACAACGTTTTGTAAAGCACAAACACAAAGGATTCGTTTGTTTGATGTAAAATGTTGAGCGTGGAGTGAGGGTGGAATAAAATTTCACTTTTTGGCCCATTCATCACGGGAGGGGCCTCTGTTCTGACGTTCGCAAGGTGACACGGGTCTGTGTGATGTAAACTCTGAAGAAAAAAACTGCAAATGTAAACTCTGCGTGTGATATTGGCGTACTTCATTTCCTACCTATTACGCTTGTGTGCCACTGGTAATGTTTCATTACGTTATTGTTTTATACATCGCCGTTAATTAATTAGAGGTTTTTAATCTTTGTGATATAATGGTTTCAGGGCATTTCACAAAACAAGCCCGTCGGTTTGTAATGGAGCACACCATATTTTGTCCTTTTACGCCATTGTTGAACCGTCTCTTTAGCTCATTCCCAATTTATGTTGTTGTAATAAACTTAATGAAATCTCTGGTTGGTCTCCACGGCTGAACTGTTGGATTGTCAACAGCTGCTTCCATGTCCGGGTTTGCAATATTTCCGCTCTTTTTATGTATTCTCTAGTTTCCATTATTAATTTGAAACGTTTATTGTGATTTCTGTGTGCTTACAAACAAGAGTTGATTGTAATCATTTATTGTTTCACTACTGTACTCTTGCAAAAAAAAAAAAAACTTTCTTAACTGGAATAACGACATGAGAATAGGCAAAACGTGTCGATAGATATTAAATGAAATGTTAATATGTTAAACAGCATTGTCATTATAATTTAGCTCGACTTTTCATGTATTTTATTTCAGATGAAATATCCATAAAATATCATGCGAATAATTTAGTTTTCGAATATAATTAATTTGCAGATAGATGACTACTATTTCATTAAATTAATATAATTTCTTAGTTGAAGTAAATAATCACAGAAAAGGTAATAAAGGTATCAACAAACTAAGTTACATGTTTTTCGAAAAAGCTGTTATAAAAGTAATCTTCTAACACCATAAAGTAATATGAAATGTAAAATTTAAACAATGAGTTAGAATAATAAAATTGCTAATAAAGAAAATATGTTTGTGATATTGGTTCTGAAAGCTTACGAAATTTAATAAGGTAAAGCATCATTCTTCAGTTAAAAATGTCATAAAACATCCATCACTTTTTCGTTACCAAGGCCAGGTAATAAGAGTTTTTCCGTCGTATATTCGCACTTACCTTTCCCACAATTTCAATACTCCCTCTTCTTACGAAGTTAGGCGTAAAATAAATAGCTTAAAAGGAGCTGTACGATATATTACACTTATCGACAATATTTTTTATAGTTTTTGTATGCACATTTCGAAAGACATAATGTCATCATACCATTTAAAAACTAATTAATTATAATATTTTTTTATTGAAATTGTTTTATTTCCTGTAAGTAAGAATTAAAAAAAAAATACTTATCGCATTGACAATACACTTCTTTAATCTTCTTCATTGACAATATACAATCTTCTGCCTTCGTATGAACTTTTCATTGAATTCAGTATATGTGAACTTTTCATTGAAATCCGTACGTACTATAGGGATGAGATCAGAGACTTTTGAGAAGCTGACTATGAAGCATAGGAACCTATAAATCTTCGTACCGTATGCAACCAAGAAGCATTTCAATATCCTACTACTATTTTAAGCTCTCTATTTTTGGTTTTGCCTTTCTTTCGCACCAATAAATAAATTACAACCTTTAGGAGCTTTGGACAGGCAACGATATTTTTTGTGTTGCAAAAGCAAAGCTTTCATTATCCCAGAAACAATAAATTTGTTATTATTATATTAAAATAATATTTAATGTAATTAAATTAAAACACTAAAAATATTTTTGCATACCAGTAAATACTGTTGTTTAAATAATTTTATGCTTTAACACTCGTGGTATATTCATGCAGTTAGAAATTCGAAATGTAATAATGGGGTTTCCACGGCAAATTTTCCAACATTGGCGCATTAATTAACTGTTATCACTTATTGTCACTGCAGCCATCTGAACGTAGTTGCGCCCGTATTGCAAAGCTCTATTTTATCATTAATCCTTCACATTTTCATGAGAATATTGTATGGTATAATCTTGTATGGTTCTGTCGACTCGCTGTTTTGAATACTTCCCGTGCACCAATCGAGACATACGAGGCGTTTCATCAATGGAGACATTCGACGCGTCTCGGTGTCCTGACGGGGAACTGATATTTTGTTTAGATATCCAGCCAGAAGATTTAAAGAAAATTCCAACATGAAAATACTTTTAAAACAGTTTACTTGTCTGCGTCAGCAATGCCACATTCAACTACTATCGAATAATCACTTGAACATTGTATTCAAATAACACCACCCTATCGCCTTATTGGAGAGACAATTTCGTTGGAAATGTGTTCCACACAGTAAACTTTTCTTAAGGTGTGACCTTGCCACTGTGTAACTACTGTATTTTAATAATTAAATTTGTTCAAAGAAGTGTCACCTCAACCGAAAATAGAATGTGAATCCCCTGAATTACATTGTTCGTACTAAAGACGGCTGACTTACCGAAGACTGAACCGTTTTGTAGACCTGATGTATTGCCCATTATATACGATATGCAACTATATTCACTCTGTCGTCTTATTAAATTATTAAGAGATCTATAGTTATATCCAGAATCATGTTTCTTAGCACACTGTTCATAGATTACTGCTGCGAATAGGACTGCAGTATAGGGGTGGAGTCGAAGAGCAACTCGCATCCCTAGGCGATCTCAATATAATGGATCGTCGGAGTAGTGTAGATCTTCGAAACACTATAGGCTCAGGAGACAATGCAGATTCGATTGGAATAGTAGGAGAAGGAAGCGATGCTTCCTGAGCGTAAGGGAATGAATTTCTTTGGGCGCAAAGGATGTGGAGGTGGCGGAAGCAATTGAAACCGAAAACCTTCAACGTGGAAGAAATGAAATTGTGACTATCGACTGATGGAGGCGGTGGTGGCGGCCACAGAGGTGACGGAGGCAGGTGACAATTGTAGAAGAAGGGGAGGTGGAGATGAAGGCACAGACGTATCCAAAGTCTGTGCCTTCATCTCCACCTTGGGCTTCTTTTAGAAAGCGGCCGGTGATATCGGAGGCTCTAGACATACATTCTTTATCATTTCACGTAATAGAGTAATGTAAAAATATCGACGCAGTGAGGCTGGTTCAGAGGCGGATCCAGCCGATCGTTTTGGGGGGCGCCATCATACATTTTTGTTAAATAATAAACATATCTGTTATATTGTATTTTATGTTTGTAGTGTATATATGATACTATGCATTATTATTTTTTAATTAATTACATAATTATAACATAAATAAACATTTAAAGTAGTTCGTCAAATAAATGGAGGCAAACGAAAACTCTAGACCTTTTTAGAAGGGGGAGCATGACCCCTATGCCCCCTCCTGGTTCCGCCACTAGGTTGGATAATACTGTATGCAAATAATAAAGATATACAGTTTCATTGAGGTAATTCGTAATGGAGGCAGTTACGGTTTGTCTTCTATATTAATTTGATAGTATAAAAGTGGCCACGCCAATCGTATGCCCTGGGGCCACCACAAATTGAAATCCGTTGCTAGCACTGCGACACAAGGCCCTGAACACCCTAAGGTGGTGAAGAGGACGTCGCCAATCCGGCAAGGGCGACGAATGTTGGCTGAAATGAAGACGTCACTGAGCGTTCGGCGAGGGCTTATTTTGGCAATTAGCGTCCGAGACTTGCTGCCCACACTCTCCTTCCCCGCCGCCGCCCTCGCCTCACCAACTCATTCCCGCCGTCTGTATCTACCGGAACCCGTTCCCGTCTCCCACCAGCACCATCACCAAGTCAGACCACGCCCTCTCCCCGCCAATTCTTCCCCGCCCCCGCCAATCCCCGCCCCGCCAATTCCCGGCCCCCGCCAATCCCTGCCCCCGCCAATCCCCGCCCCGCCAATCCCCGCCCCGCCAATCCCCGCCCCGCCAATCCCCGCCCCGCCAATCCCCGCCCCGCCAATCCCCGCCCCGGACAATCCTCGCTCTCGCCAATCCCCACCCCGACAATCCCCTGCCAACCCCAGCCCCCGCCAATCCCCCGACCCTGACAACTTTCGGGCCCCCGCCAATCCCCGCCCCGCCAATCCCCGCCCCCGCCAATCCCCGCCCCGCCAATCCCCGCCCCGCCAATCCCCGCCCCATCAATCCTCGCCCCATCAATCCCCGACCCATCAATTCCCGCCCCGCCAATCCCCGACCCGCCAATCCCCGACCCACCAATCCCCGCCCCGCCAATCCCCGCCCCGCCAATCCCTTCCCCGCCAATCCCCGCCCCGCCAATCCCCAAAGCCTCGCCAATCCTTCCCGTCAATCCCCTCCCCGCCAATCCCCTCCTCCAATCCCCTCCCCGCCAATCCCCTCCCGCCAATCCCCGCCCCGACAATCCCCGCCCCGCCAATCCCCACCCTGACATCCCCGCCCTCGCCAACACCAGCCCCCGCCAATCCCCGCCCCCTTCGCCAATCCCCGTCCCGCGCCGCCCCAACCAATCCCCGCCCCCGACAATCCCCGCCCCCGACAATCCCCGCCCCCGCCAATCCCCGTCCCCGCCAATCCCCGTCCCGCGCCGCCCCAGCTCTACCCTTTCCCCGTTTTTCCCAATCACACCCCTCTTTCCGTTCACAAGTTCCTCTCATCCGGGACGGGATCCGGCCTCTTTCTCCCTAGCATCAACCCCACACCCGCTAGCTCCAAACCCCCTTCCGGCGCGCCCCGTGTCCCCGCCCCTCTCCGCCCCTCCACGCCCCGAACCCACCTCCACACCTCCCTGGCACGCGCACCCGGCCTCGCCCCGCCCCACCACCGCGCCGCCGCCGCCGCCCAGCAGCTGGGCGCACGCGGGCGAGCGTTATCTTCGATTAATGAAACTGGTTTGGGGAATGAGAACTCTTTCAGCGGACAAATGCGAAGCCGCTCGCGGTACGCCAGCATAAATAACTCCCGCGAAATTGCCTCGGAAGCTGCCTCGTTCGTCAACGCTCGCCCAGGCGCACCGCTCGGCCAACCGCCCAAGCACCAGAGCAGCCGAGATCTATGATGTCGGTGGAGTAACATGTGAAAATATTTTCTATGTTTCTGAAGACGTTAAGCAATGATGAAGGTTTACTGCGATTTTTCTAAACGTGAAACCGGGAGCAGTAGCTCAATGCATCAACTGATGCCACTGCAGCGCCTCTGACCGGGAGGTCCTAGGTTACACCCACGGCGGCAGGATTTTCGACACTAGCTTTTCAGTTAGGTCGAATTCAGTCGCTGTCTGGAGGAGAATTCTAGCTGCTATGATCGGTAGTTTTCCGTGGTTTCTCCGATCAACACCAGGCGAATACCGCAGCAGTACCCTACCAAACGGGCCACGGACCGCGCGCGATCTGCCCTTCCTCTTTCTTGTCCTATCCTCTCCCCTTCCACACTCACACTACCATGCACTACACTACTACATATTCCGGGAGACCGGTCGGGAGTTTAGAGCTTGTCCCGGCTGGGGCGGTGCCCCGCTGGTGGGAGAGTCCTGGTTAGGGGGAAACCCCACTAGCCGACGGTAGGTCGGTGCCGGATCTCGCCATCCAGCGAGGGAAAATCACCGCCATCTTCCGAGAAAAAATATGCACTACACTAACGGAACTAATGACCGAAGCAGTTGGCGCGCCCGGAAACACGAAAAAATCAATCAATCTAAACGTGAACACAGTACCCGTTAATGTGCATCTCTTGGATAGGAATCTATCCCTCCTCGACCCTAGGTGCAACAGTCAGACTGAAGGTGAAATATTTAGAAATTTGAAGATTGTGATTTGAAGAAATCGGCAGCCACACTTCTGATTGGCAATGTTCAGTACAACACATAGTGCTATCGCCGTAACTCACTAACTGTGCATCCTCAACTCTTAAAATCCTACGTTTGAGCAACGAAGCCTTGCGTTATGATTCTTACATCCGTACTACACAAGATCAAACATTTAAGAACTTTATGTCACATTTATGGATGCGAAGATTTGCTCGAACCTCATACTACGTGGATCACAAATACGAATAGTGGGAAAGGTGAAGACAATCGAAATCTACATAAAACTAAACTGAGACACGTCAGCACACCTACAATACACGGAATTGCAGTAGAAGGTACCTCAGTTAATGTACAATATATCTTTGTATGCTTTCAATTAAACAAAATTGTTTGCCTGTAATATTTTAAATTTTTGCTTTTAAAACTTGCTACACTTCTTCGCTCGCTACTAAAAAATATAAATACTTTTATGTTCGAACTCCACTCCGCGAACTTCACTCATCATTGAATGGGAGGCCGACAGGACGGTGGGTAGGGTAGCTAGCTGTGGCTGTGGGGCCTCAACGGGAATGATCGGCCAGAGCATTTGGTGGCGTGTAGGTGCTTGGGCAAGGAGGTGCTCTAGAGATCTGGTGAGATGGCAGGCAGCTGTGATGGATTGGAAAGTGGACGTGCAGGGAACAGTGCGGAGGAAGCAAATATTTTCA
The DNA here is from genome assembly GCA_011170035.1 of Teleogryllus occipitalis. NCBI lineage: Eukaryota > Metazoa > Arthropoda > Insecta > Orthoptera > Gryllidae > Teleogryllus > Teleogryllus occipitalis. The sequence continues at coordinate 9,823 of BLKR01015264.1, read as the reverse complement.
CGATTGGAAAGTGGTCTGCACGATTTTAGTCAAAAAATTGAATCGAATGAAGTCCTTAATCACTCTTGATTCCATCATAAGTTTATGGGTTGTCAAGCCGACGACATTTCTGTGAATTAATGTGCACAGGAACCTTGTACTTTTGGAAGATGTTTGTGATTGACACTTATCAATGGAATAAATATGTTTTATTTTCAATTATTTGTAGAAAAATCGTAGTAAAAATAAGTGTTGCGTAAGTGTAAATGTTGTCTCAAGAAACTATTTGCGCGAAGTAACGGAAAAATGTGACGTGAAAATAATTCCAATTACTTTTTTAAGTGAGTTTGACTTTTGTGCTTATCATAATTAATATGATTACTAAATTGATAACATCGAAAGAAACGGGAATTTGAATTATCAATGAAAGCTTCCATAACCTTAAATTTCAAAAAATCTCTTCAAAGTTATGATATTTTTCGTTATCACTATTTTTTGTAAATGGACACTCTTTTATAATATATCATCACAGGTAATTCTGTAAGAGTTAAGATATTACCTACTTTCGTATCACTTCATGAAACTTGTTATAATTTCCGATCATCTGATACACGTCTGGGAAGAGCGTTTTAGAAAAATATCGGAATGAAAAGACAGAATATGGTTTACAAACATTACCTGCACATTTCTGACGGTTACATTAAGCAGAAACAAGTATTCTCAGAACGTGTGATCTCCCACTCTGGACCAGATCATCTATGAAGTACTCCTCAGAGCACGTCGATATACTCAAAGTTATTTTTCCGCGCGGGAATAATATTTGATCGGTTCGTTCTCCGCAGCTGTCTAAATAAATTCCCGTCATGCTCACGTAAGAATGTTGGATGTAACTTACGTGCGAAGTGTCAGTAGCATGCAGGTGTGCACTATTGACTTTTCCCAACCTAATCTCGAATGCTAAAGTTTGCAGGAAAGTCGAGGAAATAAAATATTTTCCGTTTCATTTGCGAATAAACCTCCAAGTTCAGTTCGGCAAATGCTACGAGCATTCGCAGCTCTCTAAATAATCCCAATGCATATAAGTGTACCTTATGCACGAAGTCTATGAATAGAGTACCTTGTCTGCTGGCAATAATATCGAAGTATGTAAAACGTGTAATCGAATTGTTCAAGAGCCGTCAACACTTCACGTGACCTTTCCCTTCGTGTAATAATTTCCGATTTTCACGACCTTGTTCCTGTAGAGATTACGATATATATATATATATATATATATATATATATATATATATATATATATATATATATATATATATATATATGAGAGAGAGAGAGAGAGAGACTTACAATTTGAATTTTTTTATTAAGTTTTGTATTAAGTCATTCGTGAAGCATATTTTGGCATAAAACGGATTCTCTTTTTTGTCTGTTTGAACTTTCGTGACACCTCTTCTAAACACATACACACAAAGTATTTATTATCACTTTTACTATTTATTACTGATTTCTACTCTTTCCTCACGAGCAAATGATTTGCTCATGTCTTCAATTTTATTTATTGCAACGTTATCACTTATTTTTCTACGAATATACCTCTTAATTAAAATAATTTCAAATAATTTTAAACATATTGGATCCGCAAATACTCGTTTTCCCAAAGAAAAAATATTCGTTGGTTTTTTTGTAATCTTTACAAGTGTATAACAAGGCATACAAATCCGTTTTCTAATTAACATGCCGCAAACCATCAAAGAATATAAAACGTTTTTCATTCTTTGGATAATGCGCCAGGTGGAATACAACTGTACGTTCCGTTCAAGAAGGAAGTGGGTACATCGAGCTGTGTACTTCTGCTCCGATCAGACCACGAAATGAGAGCTCGGTGACCATCTGCCGGCTCGTCGCTTGGCAGAAACTCGCATGAATGGAATACATTGTGCGAGAGGGGTTCTCCAAGACTGTGATCCGTGAAATTGAAGCTAGGCAAATACATCGAGTGTTGTCCCTGAGACACGGCGGAGCGTCGTGAACTGCTTCAACTTGAGAGGTTACAACTGAACTCACCGCTCGCTGCAGATAGACGGTAGCGGAAAAAAAGTACACGCTTGAGATAAGAGAAGTACTGAGTTAAGTGTATCCGGGTGGAACTGAATACGACTTTGGGATTAGTTTCATTTCAATTGGTATCCAAGATGTCCAGTTCGTTAATGGAAGGCGCCATCTCCGGCAATTTGCAAGTTCAAAAACGTGCAATACTTTGAAACGATCAGATCTGTGAAGCATGTTGTACAGCTAAAACCATGATAATCTAAATCTTCTTTCGACACCATTCTTTAATGCAAATGATTCCCATTGAAAACGTTAATAATTATTTATTTATATATACTTGAAAGGCTTAGTAGAATAAGAGGCTCTCCCATACTGACATAGTTCTGAGATAATTTGGGTTTCACCTGAACGTCCCTCATATAACTCAATACATTTTTAAACTTTTAAACACAGTACACTTGCAAGTAAGTCCATATTGGATTTAAGTTACATATTATCATAAAATAATAATATTTGAAGTTTTGTATAATGGTAATAGCTCAATTTCACAAAAAATGTGGGATAGTCATTTTTCTACTGAGTCCTTCAATTTTTGCGACGTATACTAGAAACCTTCGTTTAACAACAGAAATGTCACTAATTTTGTCACTGGTTTAAGCTCAGAGGTATGGTTATATTCACTGGCAAAGCTCGTTGACGAAAAATAATGCCAGTCACTTAATGTAAAATAGAGCCTAGATTTAAACATTATTAACCCTTTTATAACCCTTTTATTAACCCTTTTATTACACGATAGGTTTTATGTTTTACCGTATGAAACATTTCATAAAACGTTTCTATACTTTTACCGCCCTGTGGAGCGGAACGGTGTCAACATTTCGAGAAAGTATTTCAAATTATTGACATTAATTTCATAAATTCTTGGCCACTTTTTTTCGTCAATTCAAAAGAGTTTCACCTGCTGAGTTGCATGCACATTATGGCTGTCATTAGCACTACAATATAACCCGGAATGGAATACACGATCATTGGAATACGTCACACATAGTGAAGAGATAACATAACAGTGAGTGTTTCGGTTGGCCATCGCTATCAACGATGCACTTCATTCCAAATGAAATAAACAAGTCCATGAGATGCGCATACAGTTGCTGGCGTTCACCCTTGCACTACACATACAACACATACGCATGCATCTGCACTGCTGTCATGGAACTTACAAATATTTGACTGAATGCGATTATAAATATAATTACAATCTATAAGTAACTAATCGTATCACATTACTGTACATTTAATTTAGTATACTTTTTATTTAAATAGTAGAAGAGAACGCACGGGATCAGGGTAAAGTGAAAAAGTTGCGGGTTGATTACTACAGCTCCACAATTTGGGGAAAATCCTCAAGAGCTGGGCTTACCACTGGAAGGATTGCAAAGCGCCCCCTCAAAAAAAGTCAGATCCTTTCAAGAATCATGATAGTAAAATCGATGCCTCATTCATGTCATAATAATTGCCAACTGCAAGAAGGACATCGACGGTTACATTGTCCTCGCATTTTCGAAGCCTTTAGTACTAGGAAGTAGCGTAGAATCGGGCCAGGCAAAATAGAAACTCCCTCGACTTTCCCGTCTAAGTTGTTGCTTAGACGATTCCTCAGATGGAAAAGACAGGCAATACGTAGGGTAAACCTTCTCCTCAGCTACTATTCCCGCAGAAGAACGGTTTCAAAGTTATGGAGTTAAAATATGTTTATTTGATGGAAGTCGCTCTAATTATGCTTAGTGCTCGTCTCTAATTTGATGTTTTAATTTGTATGGTAAAATAAAGAATTTAGAATAGAATTGTGTGTCTTGTAGATCCCAGTGAATTCGTGAGTCTTCAGGGTATTCGGACGCATCAACTACTGTGGTTACTAGTCCCGTATGTGTAGTGTAGGCAGTGTGGCAGTGTCTGTGTGGCAGTGTCTGTGTGGCAGTGTCTGTGTGGCAGTGTCTGTGTGGCAGTGTCTCTGTGGCAGTGACTGTGGCAGTGTCTGTGTGGCAGTGTCTGTGTGGCAGTGTCTGTGTGGCAGTGTCTGTGTGGCAGTGACTGTGGCAGTGTCTGTGTGGCAGTGTCTGTGTGGCAGTGTCTGTGTGGCAGTGTCTGTGTGGCAGTGACTGTGGCAGTGTCTGTGTGGCAGTGTCTGTGTGGCAGTGTCTGTGTGGCAGTGTCTGTGTGGCAGTGACTGTGGCAGTGTCTGTGTGGCAGTCTGTGTGGCAGTCTGTGTGGCAGTGTCTGTGTGGTAGTGTCTGTAAGTGTGGCAGTGTCTGTAAGAGTGTGTATTTAAGGGGACATGAAAGAGTAAGGAAAAGGAAGGAGAGATCGCACGCGGTCTGTGGCCCGTTTGTTAGAGTACTGCTCTTGCATTCGCCTGATATTGATCGGAGAAGCCTCAGAAAAATACCTCTCAGAGCACTCTCCTCTGAGCGGTGGGTGAATTCGTTTAATAGCAACGTCCAAAATCCACCACTGCCGGGACCCGAACCCTAGAAATTCCCAGGGATCACGCTGAAGATGGAACAGATGTTGTTACTGAGCCGTTGAGGCCAGTCCTGTAACCGACTGCTTGGACATAACAGTCCGAATCTTTATACTCCGATTAAAACGTAGCTGTACTTGAAGGTCACGAGCTGGAAGGAGAGGGGAACATTGTTATCCAATCGGGAGATACAATACCAAAAATTTAAGTCCTAACAAAGCTCCCGATTGCCCCAGTGTTCCCCTCTCCTTCCTGCTAGTGACTTTGATGTGCAGCTTTATTTAAATGGAAGTATAGCGCCACCGTTGGCGGTGACTTGTGAGGAGGCCGTTCTGTGTGCGGCGTCGAGGGCGGCCGCGGCGACGCAGTCCTAATTTACGCGGCGTCTGTAAAAGGCGCGACTCGCCTCGCTCTTATTGGCAGCCGCCGCCGCCGGGGCGCCACTTCCCACCGATTTATAGGCACGTAGCCCCGACCTGCGCCGTGCGTGCAGTCCCGACCCGCTCCACCCCACCCCTTCTCTCCCCTCCCTGCAACTCCGCACTCCCCATTCCCCCCTCCCCGCCTCTTCCTCGCCCCGCACTCTCCCGCCTTCCCCTCACCGTGGTGAACCGTCGATTAGAGACAAAAATATATGAAATGGTCAAGAATAACTGTAGAAAAACTCGACGTTTTCGAACATAATTTTGCAGCAGTATTTCAATGCTCCCACCTGCTAATAATATAGATGGTGGGAAAATTCAAAGATATCTTGATTCACCAGCACAAACAGCACTTCTTGTAAAATACTTCACACCTAGAAAAATACTTAGGGGTGCGGTGCACCGCAGCCCCTGCAACATCCCTTCTCCCCACTCCACGTTCCTTCCACCTTTCCCGTCCTTCCCGCCCCTGCTTGCCTCTTCCCGCCCCACCCTCTACTGTAATTTTTCGTACTCGAATTTCACACGTTTCGACGTTTTAGATTGAAAGGAAAGTTCATGCGTTCCAGTTTTAACAGTTGTGTCTTCTCATAACATTGATGGTTCTGTCCTAAGTTCTGAATAATGGTATTGTTTGTTCATTGCTTTCACGTCTTACATTTTGCTTCTTTTATTATTATCTTTCACAATATTTCTCTTTTTGTACTTTTTTGAAGTTGCGTTGTACTATATGTCATGTTATCCTGTTTATCTATGGTAGTGTTACTGACAAAATTCAAATTGATGAGCGGAACAATTTTATTGTAACTTTCCATTAAGTGGAATAGCGATCGATGAGAACAATGATGTTGAAGATATTTAAGGAGTCTGGAGTAGGTGGCTCCTGAAGCTATTTTGCAGGAAAGTCGTTCTTTGTCAGAAAGTATTTTTCTAGGTATGAAGTATTTTACAGGAAGTGCCATTTGTGCTGTTGAATCAAGGAATTCTTGATTTTTCCCTCCATATGTATTATTAGCAGGTAGAATGCTTTGAAATACTGCAGTAAAATTATGTCCTTAAACGTCGAGTTTTTCTACAGTTATTTTTGACCATTTCATATATTTTGTCTCTAGATTCGTTCAGATTCGTTCGGTTGTTCGGGAGAAGCGTTGTCCACGGCGTGCACCGCTCTTTTGCTGCTCTGTCCTAGGTGAGTTCCGTTAAATCACTTTTATCAATGTTCACCGTTAGGTTTGTAGTTCGAATTATTAATGAGTTCAATTAAATTACAGGACAACCTCTCGCCCGATGCTTAGTGTTCTAGCAAGGCAGCGCAATAAGCACAACCTCTCGCCCACTACTGCTACAGCTGAACTTGTATTATTTTACACTCCTTTGGATAGGATCAAATAGAAGTGCTGTATCTGCAGAGATGGTGTGCTAACAGTCTTATTACTTGTCGTTTTCAGAGTCATCCCTTACGACCAGAGCTCAGAAAGGTCTATAGAAGTTTTTTCTGCCCAATTTCTTCAAAGCTCTCCCAACTTAAGCTATATAGCAGCCTAAACAACGGTGTTCTTACATACTTGATCAAAATTATATTTTTTCTGTAATATGAGAAAGTTTAATATTTCAAATGCGTTTGTCCTCGTTATTGTGCAAAAACGCAAATATTAGAAGACGTAGGAAACAAAACCAATGCGGACGTTGGACGTAGTCCAGCGCTCGAGTACTTGAGTTACGAATGGAAGCACGATTGATGGAAATATGACAAAAGTTTCAGATATGGTTTGTAATTATTTATGTTCCTTGCCATGGTGTAATCAATTGAAATATAAACAAAATTAATAAGAGAAGTGTACAAATGATATTCATAAAGAACGAAAACTTCTTTAATGTGTGCGTTAGCCGGAGTTCAACGCGCGAGTACTCGTATTAGGAATGGCCGCTTGAATGACGGAAAGTTAAGTGAGTTAAGTTTCTTGGGATTTCCGTTATTTCTTCTTGCATTTCCTTCTTTTTACCTTCGCACGTCGTGTGTGGTTTGCTTCCCACTGCCAGCCTCATTCCGTGGGCGTCCGCTTGGGGCGCTGGGCGATCGCAACCCGTTCGCCCTGACCCGCCGCCCTTCGATGGGAGATATAGGGCTCGTCGATGGCTTTCTCAGGGCTGGCCTTGCGCTGAATCGTCGTCGACGCTTCGGCCGCCAAATAACTCACGCGCCAGTGGTGGGTTAACGACGGCACGCCTGCGAGTCGCTCACCCGCCAAACCACCCACCAACTCACCCCGACCGACCGCCCAGGTAAGGCAGTGGGCCAAAATGATAACAAACGCACATGTATTTTATTTTTTTAATTTTAATGAGAGGGTAGAAGACGATTAGTGGTTAATGGTACGTTACTGCAGTATGTCTTTATTGCTTGCGTGTCATAAAGTTTTAAAGTACTTTCTTGAGCGCTTTGCTGCGTCGCAAGAAAGTATTTAATTTGATTTGATTTTTCGTGTTTCCGGGCACGTCAACTGCTCTGGTCATTAGTCCCGTTCGTGTAGTGCATGTTTTTTTCTCGAGAGATGGCGGTGATCTTCCCCCACGGGATGGCGAGATCTGGCGCCGACCTACCGTCGGCTAGTGGGGTTTCCCCCCATTCAGGACTCTCCCACCAGCGGAGCACCGCCCCAGCCGGGACAAGTTCTAAGCTCCCGACCGGCCTCCCGGAATATGTGGTAGTGTAGTGCATGTTAGTGTAAGTGTGTGTGTGTGTAAGGGGAGAAGATAGGACAAGGAAGAGGAAGGACAGATCGCGCGCGGTCCGTGGCCCGTTTGTTAGGGTACTGCTCGCCGGGTGTTGATCGGAGAAACCACGGAAAACAGATCAGAGCAGCCGGTCGCTAGAATTGTCCTCCAGACAGGGACTGAATTCGACCTAACTAGTGTCGAAAATCCTACCGCCATCGGGACTCAAACGTAGGACCTCCCAGTCAGAGGCGCTGCAGTGACATCAGTTGATGCACTGAGGTACCGCTTCCGGTCAGACGATTAGTGATTAATGATACGTTACTGCAGTATGTCTTTATTTCCTGCGTGTCATAAGGTTTTAAAGTACTCTCTTGAGCGCCTTGCTGTGTCGCCAGAAAGTATTTTATCTGACGTAACCTAATATAATAATATTTTTTTACTTTAAAAACGTACGACGATGAATAAGTATCTACTCGAGAAAGTTGATTTCGCCGCTCCACTGGCTATTTCGTCGCTTGTGAAGTAATGACTTCCTCTTGTAGATAAAATATCTTTTGATCGTCTAATGTAGTAAATTGCGTCCGATTTCTGAATTCGAAGCAAATATTCCAACCAACAAAACATGCTTATCGTCTATTTTATGGTACTTTTCGGTCATTTCTCCCATCAATACCAGAAGAATGCCAGAACAGTACCCTAGCAAACGGGGAACTAACTTTCTTTTTTCTTCCTTCTTAACCTCTCCCATTACCAACACATTCCTACATACACTGTTCAGCTACACATGTCATGAGATCAGTTGGGAACTTAGAACTGACACGTGAGAAAAAACGTGGAGCGGGAAATACACAGCAAGTGGTCGTGTAAGTCAGCGTTGGATCTCACCATTCAGCTGGGAAGAAATCGACATCACCTCCCAGGGAAAACATTCACTACACTAAAGGACACTAATGACGAGAAAAGTGGACGTGCCCGAAAGCAATCAAACTTGTTTCCTTGTTTACCCCAACATTAATCTCTTTGTTTCTTTCGTCTCTGACCTATTTTTCATTCTTAGCTTTACTCACTCATGGATATTTAGCAAACGTGACAAAGCATAGAGTTTGCAAAAGTTTTTGCTTTCTTTTCTTGCGAGAAATTGTTCATCTCTTTGCTGTGGATTTTGTCCTTCTTTTCACGTCCTATTCGTCTTTATCTAGAACTGGGAATTTGTGTTGTTCAATTAGTGATTTGAATGTAGTGTAGCTTTCTTGTGTAATATTCCCTGTAAAACCGATTATTTATATGATGTCGATATCATTTTATGTTTCCACTCTGTTTTATTTTCAACGTAAATCATTATTGAGTTCGAGTACATTATACAACCTTTGCACATTACAGGTATGACCATTTCTCATCACCTTCCTGCTGGTGTCACAGATTCATCTTCGCAGACTAGACCGTAGTTGTTTTTTTTTCAACTTTTCTTTCTTTCTTTCTTTCTTTCTTTCTTTCTTTCTTTCTTTCTTTCTTTCTTTCTTTCTTTCTTTCTTTCTTTCTTTCTTTCTTTCTTTCTTTCTTTCTTTCTTTCTTTCTTCTTTCTTTCTTTCCTTCTTTCTTTCTTTCCTTCTTTCTTTCTTTCCTTCTTTCTCTCCTTTCCTTTCTTCTTTTTTTCTTTCTGTTTTTTCTAAACATTTTATAGGACAAGCATCACAGTTTCTAGATGGTGTCAGAGACTACTTTGGAATGTAGAAACAACTTGGATCTCCTCTTCATCATGTTCCATCTTTGCATTGTTTTCCTTATGTGCTGTATGTTTCCTTCATTGTTTCTTTGTTCTTTGTTCGTTTTCTTTTTAAGTGATGCCTCTCCAATGATCACAGTTTCCGATCACGTAATGCTTCGCATTTCATTTCCGGCGGATGTCCGACCCTGCACAGTCGAGTCGCGGTAATCCAATCCTCGCTAATCCGAGATTCCGAGATGAAAACAAAAGCCTGAAGTGCGCCAATTCACCAAACAAGCGGGGATAATCAAGAGCTGCTCTTGATGGGTTGGCAACACTGCGTCGAAGGTCACGTGCACCGCGGTCGGCACCAACACAATTCTGTATGCTACATTCTTGTGATCGGTTCGCGCTCAGGTATGTAGGCAT
>BLKR01015263.1:0-88037 GCA_011170035.1 Teleogryllus occipitalis | reverse complement strand
TATATATATATATATATATATATATATATATATATATATATATATATATATATGACTCATGTGTTGGTGAAGTTTTGTTTAAATTTTTGAAAACTCCCATCAAGTGCTTTGTAAATTTTATATACTACAATAAACCAAAATTATAAAATTGAACGGGCGGGGTCTTGTTGCTCGGACCTAATCTTTGACTCTCGATTATCATATTTATTTAGAGTGCAAATGGCATTCTGATACCTGTTTTGGAAGATCACCGGTGCAGGAACTTTATTGCTTCCATTTTGATTATTGAGTTTCGAACTCTGTGTTCGTTTTTCGTGTCGTTTTCATAAAACCTCTGGCTATTGATGGCGCACATTGCGTGAATATGTTCCAGTGGGAGTTGTTCTATGCATGCCTTTCAATTTAGAAACGAGTTAAGGGTTATGAAGCACAATTGAAAAGCGATATCCCCTGTAGGGTAATATGAATAGTTGATGTTTTTAACTGATTGTGATCAATATTCCGTACATCATTTCTTTTCACTTGTTCGCTAGGTATAATTAGGATACCGTGATGTGACAATGCACGTTGCAGTCATTTGTAAATGAAAGCCCGGTGAACATCAAATTGGCGGGAGGTCAAAGTTTTGTGAAAGCTTCAAAGCATCCGTTCAGTTATTCTCTTTCAAAAAGGATCATAATGACTGAATAGTAACTTCGTATATTAAATTAATTTACATGTGTACATTATCCTCACTATTTAGGTGAAAAATAAATCCTTAACAGAACTAAAATTGTTAGAATTACAATTTCATTGATATTTTATAGAATGTAGATTTACATAAGGATTAATTTGAACATGCTACATGTTACATGCTTTCCATATTTTTTCACCATTTCGAAATTTGAGTAAAGAAAGAAGACAATTACCTACTCGACAACAGTAGTGCAGTGGCTAATACAGAAGCATACAATCGGCGAGCAACAGTATTATGCAACTGTGGAAACAGTGTGACTTTCTGGCAGCGACTGCAAAGTCATGCCCAACATTAATGTTACATGATTCAGTGTCTTTATATTCACGGCGAAACTATTTCAAAATATTATTGTAAGAACATTAGTTTCTACCAGGCAGATAATTTCCCAAGCACAAACAATATTAAATCGTTTGATTTCAAGCATTCACAACGATTAATGTTAATGAAATAATGACTTTTTGCTCATTATTTTTTAAATAAATTGGATTAATACAATCGAACGTCTTGTAAGTGTCGTGTCACGCATCCGCCAGAAAGAAAATCCATTAAATTCGGTGTAAACAACAGCGTTATTATATTTGTGCCTATGGAATATCATCTTATTAATTATTTCTTTGGAAATTAAGGCATTTAGTGAATAAGGTAAATATAGGAAGTATTTTTATATAACATGATAGGTACCTTTGCGTACTCTTTTGTTTCCTTAAACTGAAGTGATGGAAATAATGATTACTATGTTTTAAGTGTACAATTTTCTCCAAAATTTATCAAACAATTGACGAGCTTATTTTTAAAGTGACCTTTATCCATATCCATTTGTTTTTTCGGTTAACGAACGCACATTCTCCTTGATGCTACCAAATATTGTTTTCAAAAGTTGGGTTTCGCCTACGTTAAACTATTTATGAACGGTTGAATTCTACTTTAACAACACGGCTGAGTTTGAATATTTTATTCTATTTCCCCTTTCATTTTATTTTATTTTTTATGTACGTCACGTTGGAAATAAGCTTTTGAATTGGGTTGATTGATCAGAGATTCCGGACGCGTCAACGGCGAAGGTCGTTGACCCGTAAGGTCGGATTCCCGTAAGTGTAGTGCATGTTTAATCGCTGGAGGTAGTGGTGATCTTCGTCCTCTGGATGGCAAGATCCGGTGTCGAACTACGTCGGAGGATAAATCCTAAGCTCCCGACTGGTCTCCCAGCCTGTGTGGTAGTGCGATATGTGAGCGTGTGTGTAAGTTAGAGGCGAGGATAGGTCAAAGAAGAGGAAGGAAAGATCGCGCGCGGTCTGTGGCCCGTTTGTTAGGACACTACACTGACATTCACGTGGTATTGATAGGAGAAACCAAGGGAAACCACCGATCAAAGCAGCCGGCCTCCAGACAGCGACTGAATTCGATCTAGCCGTCGTGCTAGTGTCGAAAATCCTGCCAGAGTCGGGACTCGAACACTAGGACCTCCAGGTCAGAGACACTACAGTGACTTGGGTTGACGCCTGAGCCACCTTTGTCGGCTGTTTTATTGGGGATACGTCACGTTGGAAATAAGCTTTTCACTTGGGCAACAACGCCGCCTGCTACCCTTCTTTGGTTTTGTAATATTGCGAACTGAGTACGTGTCGCGAGGCGAAGCAGTCGCTTACGGCGCGCGGCCTTGGCGGCGGCGCCCACGCGGCGATAAAGCGCGGCCGCCGCCGCCGCGGGGGACGTCGACGCGCGACTCGGCGGCAACGCCGACCGGGGGGTCGCGACAGGTGCCCGGAAGTGCGTCACCCCCCGCTCACAATGGGAGTGCGCTGGCGGCGGCGGCGGCGGCGGCGAAGGCGTCGTCGTGCCGGCAGGCACCTGGCGCGTCCTGCCCCACGAAGAGCGGCGCTCGCGGGTGTGGGTTTGCGCTGCGGTGAGTCGCGCTTGCTTAGGGGGCGCCGTTTCCTTTGATGCATCTCCGCTCTGTCTCTCCCTCGCTCCCTCTGACACTCACTCCCTCAATTATACTCTTTATTATACTTTGTTGTTCTTGTGTTTTCTTTTTTTCTGCCTCTCTCTCTCTCTCTCGTCATATTTATTGCTGTTTCGTCTGGTATATTTGTGTTGCTTGACCTATCTTGCTACATTAGCTCTTTATTCTCACTTGCATATTGTTTTCGAATTTTTATAGTATTTCCACTGCCATTTCATCTGATTGTTCGTTCTAAAGAAGTGTGTTTTGTCGGCCTTTTGTAGATTTTCTCCCCTCTCTTCTATTATCATCATTTTTTGCTTTCCCGCTCTTACTTCGTAAGAAGAGAAAATATTGTAATAGTGCATCGGAAAAGGCGAATTTTCGGTAGAAAAACTCTTATTTCCGGAGGCTGGTAACGACAAAGTGGATAAATCTTATTCAGCATGCAATAAATTACTTTCTATAACAGTTGTGTAGTCAGAATCCATGATTTGTCTGATCTTGATATCGATAAATCGATTGACAGCAAAACGTCTTACTGTCCATCCGACTGTCCGTTCGTCCGTCCGTCCGTCAACTCTAGCGCCTATATCCTTCAGCTGATTTTTTCGGCGTTCGGTGACTATAATATTGATGATAGTTCCTTAATAAAATATATTCTAGACAGGTGTTTAAATAAGGTAATGTACAATTTTTCAAAAATATTAGTATTTTTTGCGTAATTTGTACTAGAAATTAATAAAATGTTGAAAAAAAAAATTCTTGTATTCCGCTCTAAATGTTTCCTTGGAAAGAACAATGAAATGTAAAAACAAATGATGCGTGTCTAATTTTCGTTGAACTCTCTGAATTTCCAAACATTGTAAATTTAGAAATAATGCGAAAATGCTGTTGTTGCACCACTCATTTCGTTTCTGCAGGTTTTGTTGTTTTCGAATCTTCCTTGCTTTTACTTCGTTGTAATTTGCTACTAGAAATATGAACATATATTTTTCTTCATGCCCTTCCTTGCGTACTCCGTCGAAGGTCGCTCTTTCCTCAGCTGATCCGCTTGCCTTTTCACACCTCTGCCCTCGCCGTCGCCACGGCTGCATCTCTGGCGCGGTTGCGTCGTGTAAACGGCGTTTAATCGGCGAAAGGCGCGCGGCGCCGTCGTCGGCCCCGCAGTCAATTTGCCTTCCCGAGCCGCCGCCGCCGCCTCCGCCGCCGCCCTGCGTGCTAATGAGCACCGCCCGCGCCGCGCCGCGCCGCGCGAGGGGCCGATGGCGCGCGCCCAGGAATCTGAGGCAGCGCCGCGGCGCGGCGTGCAGACAGGCTGGCTGGCGGTGAGCGGAGGCCACGGCCGCTCCGGGTGGTCCCGCCGCTGGGCCTTCCTCGGCGCCCACCGCTCGCTAAGTGAACGACTCCTGACGCCCTCCCCCCCCCCCCACGCGTGTTGATTGATTGTTTGATTAGTGTATACGGGCGCGTTAAGGGCTAAGGTTATTAGCCTGTAAATGTAGTGTGTGTTTCTTCCTCGGGAGGTGGCGGTTCTTCCCTCGCTGGATAGTGAGATTCTGCGCAGACCTACCTGTCGGCTAGCCGGGTTTTCCCCAACCAGGTATATCCCACCAATGGGGTACCGCCTCAGCTGGGACGAGCTCTAAATAGCCAACTGGTATCCCGGAATGTGTGGTAGTGTAGTCATGTTAGTGTAAGTGTATGTGTCTAAGGGAGAGGATAGGACATGGAAGAGGAAGGAAAGATCGCGCGCGGTCCGTGGCCCATTTGTTAGAGTACTGCTCCGGTTTTCGCCTGGTGTTGATCGGAGAAACCACGGAAAACTACCGATCAGAGCATCCGACCGCTAGAACTCTCCTCCAGACAGCGACTGAATTCGACCTAGCTGAAAAGTAAATCCTGCCACCGCCAGGACTCTAACCCTTGGCCGTGCCGGCCAGAGGCAATGCAATTGACGCCCGGAGCCACATCAGTTGCGCGCACGCGGAGCAAGGGGCCGCCCGGCGACGGCGCGTGCCGCTCGCTGCGCCGTGATTTACCGCTGGGTTCCCCGCCCCACCCGCGGCCCCACGGCGAAAGGTTAACCGCGTGCCTCATAATGGCGTCGAAGTTCATCGGACGGGGATTAATTTGAAGCCCGGAATATGAGTCATCTTTAAAAGCGCTTTAAACAATTTGTTGAACATTTCTGAGCACTACGTGCGTTTTAATATATTCAATGAGACGATGCTGTTCTCTTTACACAGCTTTCCGTGAAATCCCTAGATTGCCAGTCGTGTTTCTGAGTGCCTGAGTTTCAAGTTGGGCCAGGTCCAAATTCCTTCCACCAACGCCCATGTAATAGAGAAGCTTGGTACTTTTCTTTCCCCCTTTTTCTCCTACTTTTTCTGTTAGTCGGAGGGTGCGTTAGCAATTCAAGACGCGACTCTTCAATTAAAAATGTTTTGCTTATGCACGCGTGTACAAGTCAATTAGAAGAGTATTTTCAGAGTGGAAGGATTTACGTGAGTGAATTAAAAATCTAAAGTGTATTACAATGTCGTTCGTAAGTATGTGGTACGCAGGGCAAATTAGTATTTTGTGTACGCAAAAAAAATTTCTAATAAATTATTTTCAATAAAATCTCTCAATCAATTTTTATAGCTTTAATAACAAGCAAACGTATTTTATCGAAACCCTATTTAACCTCTTCAGCTTCCGGATTAGTTACCTGATTATTAACGTGAAAATTGGAAGAGAACTATGCGGCATTACGTATTATAAAGTTCTAAAAGTTGAATCGAGTCTTAAAACTGAGTAACTATCTTGATTTGTTATCGACTTTATCATTCTTTTCTACTTAGAGAATTTTGAGGAATTGCTGTTCAACAGTAGCATATAAATATATTTTTAGTCCAAAAATTTGTAAAACATGATTTATTCTTTATTTATTTGTTATATTAATCTTAAAAGCCTTTTTCAAAAAAGTAATAAATCAATTTATGAGAACTAATAAGTGTATACATAGAAATCTGTTTCCTCTTCTCAAATGATAGCATACAATGTAGCAATCTGTGAGTTAATAGTCAATTAAATAATATTATCATTTGAAAGCACAGTCAAAAACGTAAATTTTACGGGCCATTTCAACAAACAAAATGAGAATTCTAACGTAACATTACGGTTATTCGAATAACTAAAACTTTCTTCACATTATTCATCAGGCTTTACTCGAATACTTATTTTTTCTAATATACATTATTCCTCGGACCAGAAGCGCAGTGACTGAAGGATTTTGATAACACTCCACAAACAAAGCGATGGCACCGGGACGTTTTCCGCGAAAAAAGATGACGCTTCCCTCTCTTGTTAATTAAAAGTCGGAAATTCGCCCGTTTGGTGGAGCGGAGGGCTGCGGCAGCTGTTGCGGAGGGATCCCGGGGGACGTCCGTCCCAGTCGCCATTGCCCCCCCCCCCCCCCAGCAGCGCTTTGTGGTCCGGCGCCACTTCCAAACAGTGGTCGAATTGCTCCCTTTGAAAGGCCCAAGAGAATGCGAAGAACGTGTTTCAAGAGTCAAAAGACTCCCCGCGCTTAGGAGAATCACGTTTTGAATGAAAGGGAGAAGAACTGGGACTTATTCACGACGGTTGAATGAGGCAGCTCCTCAGTACTGGCAGGAACGAGTCCAAAAGTTGACATCACCTTCGAAGTCCCGTAATTAGACCGCAAACATAATTTCTATAATAAAATCAATTGACTATGAAGCATTCTGTAAATTAATGAAGGTTTATTATGAAACTAATAAACAAAATATTATCTCAACGTTTAGATTTTTTCAGTTACGATATTAAATATAAAATATGTTAGTGAGTGACGATAACAGCAGTTTTTTTAAATAGCATCTCGCTTTATATATTTCTGAAAGGCTTAATTCTCCTTTTTGTTCTACAGAGAAAAACGTTGTTATAACCTAAAATAGTCAATGTAGATCTTCGATGAAGTGATAATATGGTAAATATTTTTAAGGAATCACTAAATTGCATATTTGTTTATTTAAATTTGCTTTATTATACTCGTATTTGCTATATTGTATGCCAATATTTTTAGACGTAAGTAAGAATATATTGCTAAAATAATTTTGTGAAACATTGTTTAGACGAAAAAAATAAATTTCAGAAATATTTAAAGGTTCGTCCTTTCATTTGCAAATTGGAAAGTCTGGTGTGCTCAATTTTTATTAATTAAGAAGAGAAAGTGTGGAAGGCTATTGAAGTACACAGTCCATTTGGCTTTGCTTTTGGCAGAATCGTAATGAACATTAATTTATTTTGCAAAACTTTCAAGTATAATTCAGTTCTACAAAACTGGATTTTTTATTCTGAAATCTTCTTTTAACTTTTCACTCTTCTTTCTATGTATACATTTAAATATTTTGTAATTTGTTTACAGTAATGTAATTCTAAAATCTCTTAAAAGTAACAGCGATTAATGATCTGAAACATATTTCCCATCCTGCATGGGACCGTACATACGAGATACTTTCATGAACTCAAGTGGATTTTGCTGACGTGTGAATTCGGATTGCTTAGTTTCGAACGCTTCCAAACGCGGCTGCCAACCGCTAGCACCTACACGAATTGAAGCCCTTGCTGGGGCGGGGGCGGGGAGGGGGCGGGGCGGGGGCGGGGGCGGGGCGAGGCGTGGGCGGGGGCGGCGTGGAGGTGGCACTGAAATACGACGCGTAACGAAGAGAAGTGGGCGCGCGAATTTTTTTCGCCTTTCGCGCGCTGAAATTGGCAGTCCATCACAGGCGCCCTCACACGCGCGTGCCGACTCCGCGACCGCCCCACCTCCTCGCTTTCGATCTTCACCCGCTTCCATTTCCGCTTGCTGGGCTCCATCCGACCCGTTTCCGTCTCCCACGACAATCACAGTCGAAGACTCCGCACTCCAGTGCCTCTAATCGAGAGGTCCTAGTTTCGAATCCCGACGGTGGCAAGATTTTCAATTCGAGCTTTTTAGCTGGGTTGAATTCAGCTGCTGTGTGAAGGAGAATTCTAGCAGCCGGCTGCTCTGATCAGTAGTTTTCCGTGGTTTCTCCTATCAATACCGGGCGGATGCGAGTGTAGTACCCTAACAAACGGGCCACGGATCGCGCGCGATCTTTCCTTCCCTTTTCTCGTCCTATCCTCTTCCCTTACACACACACTGTCATGCTCTACACTACCTGGAGATACCTGATTGGGGATTCCCCGTCAGTCGACAGGTAGTTCGGCGCCGAATCTCACCGTTCAAATGGAAAAGATCACCACCACGTACCGAAAACATGTACTACATTTACATGAACAAAAACCTCAGCAGTTGACGCGCCTGAAATCACTAACCCGTCAATCGATGACTCCATCTCCATTCTTTACCGTCTACAACGCGCCTTCCCTCGTTCAACCACAAACACACCACCCTCCACCAGCTTTTACCGATCCTTCTTTCGACGGGAACTTCGCTTCCATTCACCTCCTCCACTCACAGCCACACACCTCCACAAACACCACCCCGTCTTCCGTCTCTCCGCAAGAAAGCGGAAATAAAGCGAAAGAAAAACCTTCGCCCGGCGCCGAACTTTCCCCGCGCGCCGCCCTGCGCGCCGCCCCGCCTCGCACCGCCCCGCCCCGCGCCGCCCCGCCCCGCGCCGCGCCGCCCCGCCCCGCGCCGCCCCGCCCCACCCCGCGCCGCCCCGCCCCGCCCCGCCCCGCCCCGCCCCGCGCCGCCCCTCCCCGCGCCACCCGCGCCGCCCCGCGCCGCCCCGCGCCGCCTTGCCCCCGCCGCCGCCCCGCCCCGCCCCGCCCCGCGCTGCGCCGCCCCGCCCCGCGCGCCGCCCCGCGCGCCGCCCCGCGCGCCGCCCCGTGCGCCGCCCCGCGCGCCGCCCGGCGCCGGGCGCGCGTTGCCCTTGGGGAACGGTTTCTCCCGCGCGGCGGGCGCGCGATTTTTTGCATGCTCGTTTACCCGTTTCCTAACCCGGCGCGTTTCTTAGCTTGCCGCCAGAGACCCATTTCTCTCGCTGTGTATACCACACGATCCACTCCAGCGGTGCCGCTTTGGGCGAGATTCCCTGCTCACAGGGTTTCTCATGTTTGGTTTGAAATAGTCGAATTAGGGATGTATTAGCTCTGTCACGAATTGTGTTGTTTTGGGATATGTTTATATTTGTCTTTTGTTTTGTTTGCCTTGTATTGTAAATGTCAAATCCACGTTGGCAGGTGCTTCTGTAAGGACGTCTGTATGTAGAAAAATATTCCACTTATTTCTCGTCGTAAACAGGCTTCATGTTTCATAATTCATCCCGTTTGTAGCCATACGTGTAGAAATGTGATGCGATGACATTGAAAACACATAAATAGCAAGAGTTCGTATTGAAATTGATGTTACACTGACTGTTGTTTATGATGGCACACCTACGTTCTGTTGATAATTTTCAGCGTAATGTGGCGAGTTGTATCGGATTCTGTTTCGTAGATGTGATTTGTTTTGAACGCCAGTAATGCATGTCATCGAAGCAATCACCAGCATTGTGAATACTAACGCACTCAAAAACAGGAAAGTTTACACGATGTGTTATTTGATCTATCAGTAACCTGGAGGCGATTTCAGAGGACGCGCATGACATAAAACATCTAAACGCGTTTCGAACATGTGGATTTCTGAACGTGAAATACAGAACTAGTAGTGTAATTTGCATGTAACATTTTCAAACTTAATAATAAACAATTATTCTTGCAATGAGAATGTAATACACTTGTTACAGTCACAGTTACTCGTATGCATTGCGTTCCGAATAGACCACGTAAATAAAAAAGGGCATGACATGTAAAAGGACTTTCGATTTTACGAGTTAAATTATTTCGCCCCATTCTTCTAGTGTTGCGAATGTGGGGTTTTCTGAAAGGGCGTAGTTGGGAAATACAACATTACAGATGCGAATATGAGAATCAAATAATTTGCTACACTCGTGAGGTTAGTTGATTGATTGATTTTTTCGTGTTTCCGGGCGCGTCAACTGCTTTGGTCATTAGTCCCGTTAGTGTAGGGCATGTTTTTTCTCGGGAGATGGCTGTGATCTTCCCCCGCTGGATGGCGAGATCCGGCGCCGACCTACCATCGGCTAGTGGGGTTTCCCCCTAACCAGGTCTGTCCCACCAGCAGGGCACCGCCCCAGTCGGGACAAGCTCTAAGCTCTCGACCGGTCGCCCGGAATATATGTTAGTGTGTAGGGCATGTTAGTGTGTGTGTGTAAGGGGAGAGGATAGGACAAGGAAGTGGAAGGACAGATCGTGCGCGGTCCGTGGCCCGTTTGGTAGGGTACTGCTCCGGCATTCGCCTAGTGTAGATCGGAGAAACCACGGAAAACTACCGATCAGAGCAGCCGACCGCTAGAACACTCCTCCAGATAGGGACTGGATTCGACCTAGCTGAGAAGCTAGTGTCGAAAATCCTACCGCCGTGGGGAGTGGGAACCTATGACCTCCCGGTCAGAGGCGCTGCAGTGACATCAGTTGATGCACTGAGCTACCGCTCCCGGTATGAGGTTAGTCTTAGGCAGCGACAGCCTCCATCGATCAATGACCCTCCTCTCGCTCGCCTTCTCAGGTAAGCTGCATACGGGTTCGACTTATCTTCTGCATTCCTCTCCCTTTCCAGTCTGCGTTCAAGACACCACCGCCTCAACCCACACTTGCCTTTGTGTCTCGCCAATCCATTACCTTCTTCTCCTTCATCTTCCTCTTCTTCTTTTCGCCGTCAAGGTTTAGGGTGAGTGATATGTTCAGTTACCTATTTTTCTTCTCTACCGACATTTGTACGTGATTCTTTCCGTAGTATAATTGCTTATCATCTTTGAAGTTGATACGGGCATTATTGTATTATGACACATGTTTCTTGTGTTCAATAATACTACAGTTTTTGTTGAGAACTGAGTATCCTAATGTGCATTATCGGAATATCAATTTTTGTTATTTGAATATTTAATGTCATTTTCGAGCTAACGTTTTCGCTAGCATATCGACCAAACTTTATAATTCTGTTATAAAACTTTTAGGTAAAGTGTTTTTCTTCGTGCCCTTTCCAATCCACATCACTACAAATTCCAAGTAAATGCTATCATTCCAGATTCTTAGTATTTCAAAACGATAAGTTTCAAAATCGAAAACATATCTTATTTAGGTGACCTTATCTTTATTAGGTGGGCTTATCTTTATTAATTGGGCTTATCTTTATTAGGTGGCCTTTTTCGTACATTTTTTCGTCGAGCAACATCCATTTTCAGCTGTCCATCTGCAACCTTTGACCTAATATCCACCTCTCTTTCACGCAATTACTACCACACAGCCATCTCCTGTCAGTTCACACACCATCCTTACGAATTCGCATCACAATGTCTTTCTGCATCACATACAATCAGACATGCCCAGCGATACTTTGGGCCCTCGCTGCCAACGCTCCTCGTTGATTCGCCTCGCAGCCTCTTCTCGTGTTCCCTTCCCTCCCGGTGCAGCGCGGTCCCTTCCCCCCGCCCCCTTCGCCGCCCGCGACGAGCTTGCATATGCATGCGCGCGGCGAAATCGAGCGGCGCGGCGGGCGCGGAATAATAAGGCAGCGCGGGAATAAATTACGCGTCTTTCATACGCGCAAATCAGCCGCCGCGCCGCGCTGATTGAAATTTCTAATTCGCTCGCGGCCCGGGCGGCAATACGGCCGGCAGCGGCGGGCGGGCGGGCGGGGCGCTGCGACAGAGGAGCTCCTGGGAGCAATCGCCCGGGGCTGAAAGCCAAGGTGGGAAGGTAGCGGAGCGGGAAAGACGTAGTGATGGACGGAGAGGGCACTGAGGCGGAATGGATGGAGGCAATGTTGGCCGGAAAGGACTCCATGACGGTAAGAAGAGAAGAACTCCCTCAGGAGGTTAGGTTGCCGACGAATACGATAGAACGAATCAATTCCGGTTCGAGATGGTAATGAAGTTAGTTAAAGATTGTGTGAGGAGAATGGATTACGAAATTATATGTAGAATAATCGTGCGACAACCGATCAAGACTAAACATTGTGAAAATCGTAGAAAATAAGCAATGAAATGGAAATAGAAAATTAGGAAGATAGAAACAACAGGTACCTACATGAGTGTGAAAACAAGCTGCAAATTTAACAGGCATACAGACCAAATTTCATCGCTAATTAAGAGCTTAGATAGATTTACAGAGTGAAATTGAATAGAAATGAAATATTAGCAACATGTTTTCCCCGAAGCGGAAAGAAGGAGAAAGTGGAAGAGACGCGAACGGGAAGGGGCGTGGCGGCGGCAGCAGCAAGTAGCTGCTGCGTTGTGGTGGCAGGGGCGGCAGGGAGGCGCCATTGAGACGGGGCGAGGGCGAGGGCGAACAGGAGCTTCGTGATGGATGCGCCCGCGTCGGCCTGGAATGCGCGCCCCTTTAGCGCCGCTGATTGGGCGGAGGGCGCGCTGCCAGTCTGCGGGCGCCCCTCGCCCCCGCCCCGCCCCGCCCCGCCCCGCCCCGCCCCGCCCCGCCCCGCCCCGCCCCGAGGCCAAGACGCGCGCTCAAACGCTTTGCACCCAACACCCAGCCGGCGCACGCGGCTCTGCTGTGATCCCTTGAACCCCGCGCTACCGGGGATTCCCACACCTACCCTGAGATATGTGTGTGGAGGAATATAGGCAGGCTGTTCTTTATTAATTTTAAAGTGGGCGAGATGAACCCTTGTGATTACATCACACAAAAGTAACGGTAGAAAAGTTGCAATAGAAAAAGTGATACGTATGCACTACACGAAAAACAGAAAATAATGCTTCTTGTCGTTCAGTACTGAGACTAATGAAATGAGGGAGGTTTACAAATTCTGAAACTATATAATCGGTATTCTGTGTGAGAATACTTAAACACATTTCTGAAAATGCATTTGAGATGTTTTCTTTTTACCAAGATCTGTATAGGTATGTTTTTGTGGACGAGAACAAGAAATATTGCTAACCACCTTAACTTAAAAACGTAATGAACCAGAAATAATTACAGTCCCTGGATATTTTTGGTATAGGGACAATATCAGATGATTGCTGCCTATTGCATTTATAATTTATACACCCTGTAATATTTGCGTTTAAAAACTCTAATCTTCAAAAGTAAAATCATTCACTATCTTTCTTTCGCTAATTCTTTGATTCCTCGCGTTATAAAACTTCGTCTGTTTTTGAAAGGTACGGTAATAATAATAATAATAATAATAATAATAATAATAATAATAATAATAATAATATTTTCTTTATTAATGTGTCACTCGCACATACATGAATAAAAATGAACAAGATCGTCTACAATAAGTTGGCGTAATAAACAAAGAGCGACGGTTTGGCGTTCATTCTATTGATTCTAAAATATTAAATTTCAGTATTTACACTACGACACTGGTTATTAATATACAGCAATAATACAACTGTGGCCCAATAACATTTTGAAAGAAAATATCAAGAAATTTGGTTGAATAGCAAGTTCACATGTCTATTTAAATGAAAACCCTTTGTGTTTATTTTATATAGATGCCCTTTGTTTTCTCCATTACATTTGGGATCATTATATAGCCTTAATACTAATATCATAATTATACTGTTATCATTTTATGAAAATGTCAGAGAATTATCATCTTCAGGTATTCTAATATTTATTTTGAAAATGCTCTTTCAAAATGTAATGGACAGTAGTTTAATTCGTCGTCGTTATTGTTAATGGTGATGGAGGTATTGATTTAATCATTTTCCACTTAGTTTCAGTAGCTATTAGCTAGTTTCGAGACACTTATCTGTTTGAACCATTTTCATTCAGACTTCCCTTATGTCTATAACTTCTTGTTTGAAATCATTAGGTTGCTTTCGAAGGCTATTTGTTCTATAGTGTTGACATATTGGGATATTTGTATTTATTTTTAATGATCTTGATTAACTCGCAAAATAAACTATTCAGTATTATTTTCGTGTAAATACATGACTCTGCTTATTCCGTAAACGTTACTTCAAACATTTTTTTCTGCAATTTCGAGCTGACCACATATCAACACCATTCGCAATACTAAATTGTTATACAGGCTTAACGCAGCCAAAGGAACTGAATAACATCCTAACGGCCTGCGTCCGTTAAGGGTTCAAAAGTCGTCCGTTTGTTAAGAACGATCGAAACAAACGGTAGCTAAAGTTGGTGTATGAATACTCGATTTCAATGAAGAAATATTTCTTAATTATATTTTTTTTTCTGATACGAAAGTATTACGAAAGTACGAAACGACACACGGTCGACATTAGCAATAAAGGACTTTGTCAATTCTCTCCTCGGTTTCTTAAACTGCATCCGCGGCCGTTATGCGCTCCGCGTGGGTGTAATGATGTTTGCCGTCGTAACCGTCCGCGGCGCCACGCACGAGGCGCACCCCCAGCCTGCTCGCGAGCGGCGACTTGGCCCGTCGCCGGAACTGCGCGCGGTCTGCCCAGGAATGCGCCTGACTATCGGGGAATGGCCGGCGCGGCGTCCGCCCAACCGAACCGGCGCGGCGCGGCGCGGCGCGGCGCGGCGCGGCGCGGCGCGGCGCGGCGCGGCGCGGCGCGGCGCGGCGCCTCTTCCCTCCCAACGACGTCCTCGCTGACGGCGGCGGCGGCGGCGGCGATCCGATAGCGAGACGCGGGGCGCCGGACGTCACGACCTACGCCCACGCACGCCACGCCCACGCCAACTGGGACCTCTCGGTGCAATGCGAATGCTTCAGGCAACCAGGACAATGATAAAACTATGTCAAAGGAAGTTGAATAAGAATAGTTAATAATTATTGATAATATTATTAATATTATCAATATTAATAAAATTGATATTATATTTATATTAATTATATTGATTTATATTGATATTATTTATATTGATATTAATATTAATATTAACAATATTATCCATATTATTAATATAATATCAATAATATTATTGCTAATATTAATTTGGAATGTACTTAATGAAATTTATGAAGGAAACCAGTGATGCTACAACAGCACATACTTTCTCGCACTAATTCAAACTTTTGCAATTTTCAAAAATTCAATGCGATCTACGAAAATAGGACCTGCGCCATTTCCACAAACATGTTTCCTATTATCTGAGAAAAAATAAATAAAAATATTTGAGCAGTTTTAGAGAAAATTTTTAAAATTCGTTGGGTCTTCATGTTAATTATCCCACTCTCCGAAATCGTAATATCCATTTCAAATTGAGACCGTTACATCAGCGAGGCTGATCGGGGAAGTGAATTCATCAATTCTGATAAAATCCTGCCTGCGACTTATCCGCTATCGTTATTCACAAACAGATGGAAAAATGCTTTGCCGTAAACCAATTTTTATTAATCAATGACCCACAAATGTGGCTTGTGACTACACAACGAATTACTGTAGTTTTTACTACTTATAGGAACAAAAATTATCCATTATTTCTATATCATGGACCCGAATCAATGTTTCTGGCGAAAAATCACCATTTTTCGCGGCACTACTACAATATTTTCTCTGTACTAAGTAGTATGGGAGAAAGTAACTAGTGCCTTTCGGTATATAGCAGGAAAATATATACAGAGAAGATTAAGATATAATTACCACTAAAATGATGGCACAAACTAGTGATGCTATAGAATGGCACAGGATTTCTCGTAATAGTTAGTTTTCTAATTTCTTTGGTCTTGGCCAGCTTTATAATCTTGCCCCATCCTCTTGCCAGCTGCGATCTATCGCCGACCAAAGTACATTTTTTTAAAAACTTTTTTATCAACTTTTCATTTTTCAAATGATAGAACCGAAATATTACTTTAAGAATATTAAAGAAAAGAAAAATCTCGTCCTACATGGAAGTTTTTGTTGAAAACTTTGGAGCCGTTTTTAAGAAAGTGGCGTTTAAGAGTTACTCTAAATGATAAATTTGAAACTCTTTTGCACAGAAATCTTTTGAGTTTTCGAAAAACTTAATTGGAATTATTTAAAAGCTCTTCCACTCACAAATGCAGTAATGTTTACAAATTGCTTGAAATGTGCATATTAAAGACGTGGGAAATATTTTTTAAAAAGTATGTGTACTTTTTTAAAATCAACAACAAAGGAATACAGAAAAATTAATTTCAGGTCATCTTAAACAGGGTAATTAGTATTATCCGTGCGAAAAGTTTTGAAGAAAAACTTTTCAGTCGTTTTTCAGAAAATGGCGTTTGAGTGTTTCTAAAAATGCGGAATTTGGAGCTCGTTTTCACAGAAAACTTTAGAGTTTTAGAGAAACTTTAAATGACATCATTTAAAGCCCATTTACTCGTAAATGCAATAGTGTGAACAAATCGCCGCTATCGACGTGACAGGCTAGCCAAAAAAAGAATTTTTTGTAATTTTTGAAAATATAAAAGAAATGAGCAATATGGGTTTTATGTCATCTCACAGAGTACATTTAGCACCATTCTTACCAAAAGTTTAAAGAAAATATTTGTGGCCGTTTTCGAGAAAACATTGTTTTTTGTAAGTTTTTAAAATTGCATATATTGCATGCACATAACGTGAAAACTACTAACGTTTTTTAAATAGTACATAACTTTAATAAAAGAACTAATTATGGACAACAAATTTCATTTGAAGGAAGAATCTCATCTTCAATTTTGTATTTGTAGTAAGTCGGCGAGAAAATTCAAACGTTTGCAATTATTAAAAATTCAGCGTTAACAGTGAAATTCGGATCTATACCATATTTATAAATGTATTTTACTCTATTCCTACAACAAATTTAAAGAAAAAATTTGGAGCCATTTTTGGAAAAAAAATTGAAAATGTTCCTGGGGCGTCATGTAAAGTACCCCCAATACTTAATGAATGTTGCTCAAAATTGAAGAGCATTGACTAAGATTAGATGGGCAGGAGTTCCTTAATTTTGGGGAAAATGCTACGCATAGTTTAGGCGCTAACTTGTTCACATACACCAGTCGGACGGATGGACGGACTTTTGCCGTCAATCGACTTTTCAGTATCAAGGATCTACAAAATATGAATTGTGGCCACTCCACTCTATAAAGGATTTTTTTTTCTAAATTTAGTTACCAGGATTATTAAAAATAATAAACCTGCATAATTGGTTCATGAGAATCTCGAAAAAAATGTAATAGAGAAATGAGCATTTTGATGAGAACAATTTCTGTTGGATTCTCGAGGTATGGCTCTTCTGTAATATTGTAAATTAGCAAAATAATGCAAAGAAAATGGATCTGAATCTGACAAAATTCTACATTACAAGTAACTGTGCAAAAAGTAATTACCAAGAATTGTTTTTGTCGATGATTGAGATCATATTAAACTACAACTCATGTATGTCAATAATAATAATAATAATAATAATAATAATAATAATAATAATAATAATAATAATAATAATAATAATAATAATAATAATAATAATAATAATAATAATAGTTGGCCAATAAAAGAACTAAAATGAATTTCTTCTACTACTTACGCTCATGGCCCGTTAGCATGTTAGCTTTACACTCAATTTAAATCAACAAATAAGTGACATAATGTTCGTGTCCTTTGAATGTTAAATGAGTTGGTTTCAAATTGTTAGCAATTTCAAATTTTCAGTTTTCCATTCGGCTGAAGTTTATTTTGTCCTTACTCATGCCTGCGAGTAATCGATCAGGTCATCAGACAATTGTAGTAGTTGTGAGTTATTTGGAAAATTGATCTATTAGGGGAAAACGTCGTTTGTCGTATTCATTTTCAAAGGAAATGACAATGATGTAATACATCTTACGTGATTCTTCAAATTTAGGAAGTCATTGTATTGTTCACAATAAAGCTCCCACCATTTTGTCATTGACAAAATTTTCGATTACAAAACACTTGGGAAGGTCATTCTCAATAAAATAGTCATAAAATGTCTTGTTAAAAGTTTTGCAATTTCTTTCACTTAATAAATATTTATAAGTTAGAAAGTTTTCTTAAATTGACAATACGTAAGTATTGTTTTGAATATGGTTATAACTGATTACGTTTCTGCCACTTCCGTTACTAATCAAGAGAACCCATTCAGCATGGAGAGCAACCGGTGGCGCGATGAAAGCACTAAGCGCCGAAGAGCTCACTAAAGCGGTGTCATCGCACCATTTCACACCTGAGCAGCTGACAAAGGGCGCGTGCGCTGGAAGACAACACGCACGTGGCCGCCGCGCCCCCTGCCATCATCACCTGGCCGGAAGCGCGAGCGAGCGAGCGAGCGAGCGAGCGGCAGCCGGACGGGCAGCTTCACCCGCGCGCGGCGCGGCGCGCTTCCAGTCGGTCGGTGACTTCAATGGCGCCCCACGTGGGGCGCGCCGGTCGGCGAGGCGCTCGAGGCGGACGGATCCTCTGCCCCAGAAACAGCCTGATAGAGCCCCGGGTGGCTGCTGTGGCCACGTATCTGACCGGAAGGCTCCATGGTGTGAGGGAAAGTCCTAATAGGTTCCCAGTCCCGAGGTTGGCGTATTTGCGACGCTAGCTACACGGCTGCGTCGAATTCAGCCGCTGTCTAGAGGAGAATTTTAGCGGCTGGCTGCTCTGATCGGCAGTTGTTCCTGTTCGATTCTAGGCGTATGCCGGAGCAGAACCTTCACAAGCGTGCCACCCACGCACGATCTTCGCTTCTTCAGCGTTGTGTCTTCCTCTCCCCTTAACACTCACACTTTCTTGCATTTGCACTTGTCTATCACAGAACAACCACCGTATACGTTGGATGACCAGACGGGAGCTTAGAGCTTGTGCAGCAATTCTGGAGGGAGAAACCCGCAGGTTGACGTGTAAGTCTGCGCCGGATCTCATGTTCCAGCAGGCGAGGGACACCGCTATCTCCTTGGATATAACATGCACTACACTTACGTAACTAATGATCATAGCATTTAACGTACCCGGAGACAAAATATTCATACAATCTGCTCCAGAACTAAGTGTCATAAAGCACAGTCATTGTGGAGACTTTCCTATAGGATATTCCTACAAGATATGCAAGTGTGTTAATACCTAATACAAAACACGAAACACGAATCACCTGCTGCTGCTATAGCATTAATTGCATTCTTCTTGTACTGTTGCTTAGTAGATATACTCATAAATGTCTTAATCTGCAGGTGATTCCTGTTTCTCGTTTTGTGTTAAGAATTAACACACTTGCATTTTTTATATTTGCATGACAAATGTTATTTCCTATGAAGAAATTAATTTGCCGTGGATTCATGCCCAGAATTTTTACAAACAAAGAAAGTATTTCTGACTTTATTTGGGTAATGTAATCTAGAGTGTGCAAATACCATATTTAGTTCATTTTCCTTTCGTGATGAGAGTCACGACTGCATTATCTCGCAGTGATACATATAATGCAATCATTACACTTATGAATTTCAATGCATTGTTATTAGACATCCAAAACACCGCGCTGAAAACTGAGGCACGAAAACCGTTCCCCACTAACGGATAGCCTCATGGCTCGTCGCAGGACAAGTCACGACTTCTTATATCACCGACCAGAGTAAGTCTTACCACCGTGGAGAATCATATCTTCAACTCTTCTCTTCACCACGTGTTGACCGCGACGAATCAGATCGATTGATTACAAGAGAACCGAAGTCATCTTTTAGTCTATCACAAGTTCTGTTTTGCAAAGATTCATCTATTTAAGCAGAGCGAAACGAAACTCGAATTTTAGATTTTGCTTTTAAACACTTTGCATTGATATGGTACGAATCCTAGCGAGGTTGTGTTATTCCATGCTATACCTGTATAGATATTTCACTGGCCATACTACTTTTGCGTTTTGACGTGTATTGTTTATGTTGCTCAATCACGATATCGCAAAAACGTATTCATAAGGGTATGAGTAACGTAATATTTTGAAGAAATATTCATTTTCATATCGACTTTAAGGGGAATAATGCAGCTCACCTGATTGCACATTGCAGCTTGGTATATAATAGCCAACAAGAAGAGACGCCTTGACAACTTGACAAAAGAAACTTGGGAGTATAATAGAGTAGAACTTCTGAAAGGTGAGCCATGGGGAAGGACCACCAACAACTTGCAAGCAATTCACTTAGATTATAGAAGCAAGCGTTGTTTTGAATCATATAGATTACTACATACAAAGTAAAATATTCGATTTTATTTATCATATTGTAAAATTATCCATTTACATATTGTAAACTTTAAGAACCACTATTAATGGAGAACAAACCATTCATATTTTGTAACTGTGGTCGCCAATGACCTAGCTGTTTATAAGGCGACCTTAAATAAATAATTTAAAAAAAACAAACATTCATAGTATTCAAATAACCACATATATATATATATATATATATATATATATATATATATATATATATATATATATATATATATATATATATTGTAAATGAACGTAACGTTCGTCTATAATTGCCCGTTCTCGAAGAGCTCGCCACGTGTGGCGTCATTCGCGCGCCCACCGCCAGGGCCCGCGCCGGCCGCGCACCTGTTGGCCGGCGAGGGCGGGAGGGGGCGTGGCACTCACCGGCGGCGTAGGCGTGGTGCGGCGAGTCGAGGCGTCGCGCGGCGCGCAGCGCGTCCTCGCGCCCCACGCGGTGCTCCACCAGCGGCGCCCGCGCCCCGGTGCCCCGCACCAACAGCACCAGCAGCGGCAGCAGCGCGGCCGCCGTCAGCCCCAGCGGCGCGCGCGCCCACCGCATGCTTCCTGAGCGACGGCGGTGTCGACGGAGGCGGAGGCGGAGGCGGCGGCGTTCGAGGGCCCCATGCCGCGCGAGAGACCCGCTACGCGCGGCGCCGCCGGCCAACTGCCTGCGCGCGGGCCGCTGCCGGCGGCGGCGGCGGCGGCGGCGGCGCCCGCGGCACCTCGCGCGTGACGCCTCCGCCCACCGCCGCCCCGCGCCGCCCCGCGCCGCCCCGCGTCGCCCCGCGCCGCCTCGCCCAGCGCCGCGCCGCGCCGCGCCGCAGACGCGCGCGGGTGGGGAGGCGCGCGCTGGGCCACGCGACGAGGGAACGGCGCGCCCGAAAGGACGTTGGGAGGCGCTCAGCGCTGATGAAGGGTAGAGTCCTTAGATACAGAGAGGAGCGCAGCCTGAACGCCCGACGCCATTTAATAATACCCTTTCACTCCAAGGCCCCTCCAGATAGCATTCAAGAGTTGAGGACAAATGATACCAATCCAAGACATTATGAGGAATTTCGAGTATATTATCATTGGTTTTTGGTAGATTGGTGCTTCCTAACTTACCCACTATACCGCTTAGTTGAACTGGATGTAAAATGGTGGCACCGGTGGCGCAAAGGAACTCGCTACTCTCTGTATCCAAGGACTCTAGGGCAGACCAGAGTCTCTAGGTACAGAGAGTAGCGCATCCTGAACGCCCGCAGCCATTTAATATCCTTTCACTCGAAAACCCCGCCAGGCAGCATTCACAAGTTAAGTAGGAATGAGAGCAACCGGACGCATTATGAAGAAGTTCGAGTATATTATCACTAGTTTTCGGTAGATTGGTGGTTTCTAACTCACCTACAATACCGGTTAGTTCAACTGGATATAAAATGGCGGCGCCGATGGCGCAAAGGAATGCGTTACTCTCTGTACCCAGGGACTCCACTGAAGGGAGATGCTGAATGGCGAGCACCGCCCACCGCCTCCTGACCCACGCGTTGCGTGGTTGCGCCTTCGCTTTACGACGAGGAAAGTGGGTAAAGCGCAACGTGCGTCGGCCGACGAGTGGGAGCGAGCAGCGGCAGGTGGGAAACTGCCGCAATGGTTTCACGCCATTGTCTGAATGACTTTTCCAGGTTAATGAGAATCATTCGGAACACACATTAATCGTTGTTGCTGTGTGGAGTGAACGAGTGTCAAATCCACTCAAGTCAATCAGAAGGACGTTTTAAGATCATCGACGTGTACCATTATGCTGATATGGGCTTTGCATTGCAGGCATTGCATTGGCAAGGTATTGCAGGCTTTCGTTCTTCAACAATTTCAGAACCAACACTATTCGTGAACTAATATCTTGGTACCGGAAATATAAAGCCGGGCAGAGAATGCAAAATTCAAAACAATGGAAACGTTATTTTCTTCTCTGGTAAGCATACTTTCCCAATAAAGACGTGTTGCACCGCGTGAGAAGTGCAAAAATCCTCCAAAACCGGCAGCGTAAGTGTTTTCAACACCTATAAAAAATACTACAGATTGGTTGCGATTAAAGGAACATTTTCTGGGCGTGTACTCGAAAGTCCAGTAAGTGTTATCTATCGAAAGTCCTGTAAGTGTAAGTGTTATAAGTTATATCTCTGGAGGTGGCGGCTACCTACACGTAGACCTGAGGGTTCTCCCTAGACGAGTGGGAGCAAGCTCTAAGGCCCCGACTGATCTCCCGACATTATGTGTAGTGTCGTGCATGTAAGGAGGAGTTTGTGTATGTGTGTGAAAGTAGAGAAGAAGAGAGAAATATCGGGGAGGATCGTGCGCGGACTGTGCTCTGTTTGTTAGGATATTGATCGAGCATTCGCCAATCAGACCAGCTGCTCGCAAGACGTCTCCTCCATACAGAGGCTGAATTCGACCGACTTATGTAGCTAGTGCTGAAAATCAGCCGCCGGTAGGGATTCGAATTATACTAGCGACCCTCTGTCAGCGACGCTATAGAAGCAGCGGAAATGCTGCAACTGAACCATCGCAGCTGTTTTTTGTTGTTGTTGTTTCAAATGAGTTGGTTGATGTTCCGGGCACGTCGTCTACTATGATAATTAGTCCCATTAGTGTAGGGACTGTTTTATCGCGGAAGATGGTGTTCCTCCCCCACTGGATGGTGAGACCATGCACCGGCCTATAAGTCGTCTTGAGAAGAATTTTCCCCTCCAGGTTTATCCTGCGTATGTACTATGTACGTGTATCCTCCCCAGTCGAGACAAGCTCTAAGCTCCTGATGGGTCTCCCGACATAGGTGGTAGTGCAATGCATGTATGTGTTGGTATGTAGGAAATGGGGATAATAGTACAAGCAAGAGAAAGGAAAGATCGCGTACGGTCCGTTTATAGTGTTCCAGCATGGTATTGATAGAAGAAACCACGCATCACAGCAGCCGGCATGTAATATTGTCATCTAAGCATTGTGTGAATTTGATCTAGCTGGGTAGCAATAGTCGAAAATGTTTTTATTTCGATATCAAGGCTGCAAATGCCGCAAAGAATTGCAGAATGGAGACAACCGCAGCGTGGCATCGCCGCCTCGGGCAGCCCCGTTGCTTTCCGGCCACCTGCCGCCGCCCCCATCGCCGCCTTCCGGCCGAGAGGCGCATCGCCCCGCCGCCACTCGGTCTCTGTGTCTGTGTGTCGGCGCCGCCCCTCCCCCTCCTTCGTTCCGCAAGGGGCGCCTCGCTCCGCCGCGCTCCCGCGGGCGCCGCCGCCGCCGCCGCCTCCGCCATCTCCGCCATCCTCGCCGCCGCCGCCACCGCCATCCACCGCCGCCTGCCGCCACCGCCACTGCCGCCATTCGCCGCCGCCGCCACCGCCACCACCGCCACCACCGCCACCGCCGCCGCCATCTCCGCCATCTCCGCCGCCTCCACCGCCTCCGCCGCCACCGCCACCGCCACCGTCACCGCCACCGCCTCCGCCTCCGCCTCCGCCACCGCCACCGCCACCGCCTCCGCCTCCGCCTCCGCCTCCGCCTCCGCCTCCGCCACCGCCACCGCCACCGCCACCGCCACCGCCACCGCCTCCGCCTCCGCCTCCGCCTCCGCCACCGCCACCGCCACCGCCAGCGCCACCGCCACCGCCACCGCCACCGCCACCGCCACCGCCGGCACCCCCACCGCCACCGCCGCCGACGGGGGAGCGCTCTCCTCGGGGGACGGCCCTGATGCGGGTCCGCGGCGTGGGGTGGACAGGATGCGGTGGGTGGTCTGGAGAAAGAGCCACTGCTTCTGTCCTTCGGCACGATGACCATTCAGAACACCATTCACCTGAAAAAGCACCAACGTTAAGTTATAGAAAAAGCTTTACTTATCGTCTTCTATTTGTTAGACGATCCCTTTGTGTAGGTCGATATTTAATTATCTTTGTGGCCTCTTTGACTAATGCAGTTTGTACTACGAACACATTCACTACTATATATTTGGTTGTAATTTTTGTACAATTTAGTATTGGTGAATCACATTGTTTGTATGTATTGGATGTAGAACATTTCCGTTTTCAGCCAGTTTTGTACAGGTTGAATATACACCAATCTATTACCACTAAAACTATGTGCGGAAATATTGCGTGCTCTTTACGTGCTATTGTTTCGTAATACATGACGTGAAAAGAGAGTATGAATATTTCTAACTGAATTAAGGGTATCAGTAAAAACGATTAAGAGTTTCAAAAAGGCCTGAATGCACTGTGGGAAGGGTAGCTATTTCAACAACCAGAATACTCATATTTATCAAATTATCTAATTTTCATTGTGAAAGAAGCCAGTGAGTGGAACGCAATTGTGGCCAACCGGTTACGAGCATTTGCGTTGCCTTCTTAAGAAAACTCGGAGAAGAAAGCAAGTGAACAGGCACTTGCGCGCAATTTCTTCCTCAATCTTTCCCACTCAATATTCCGTGCTCCGTTAACTTTTCCTTGCGTTCCCTGAATAATCTATGAAAACTCCTCAAACAAAGTTCATCTCATTGAACAAAGTACGCTTTAGTATCGGGTAACTATGATGGTGTTCGTAGTGTTGTTTAATGAATAAGTTAATTTTATTGTTTTTCAAAGATTTTTATCATTAGTGATGTTCATTGGCAAGAAATACATCACAAATTAGAATCTTCACATTGGTCTCATATTTAATTTTTTTGAAATTATTTTTTTTCGAGGGATGCTAATAATTACTTGTATCTAAATATTAATGTCATTAAAACATCTGATGAAGAATTGCTGATCGGAACAGACTCTCAGCTGAAAGTGAAGACCCGTCCAGTTTTGTCATTGACTTGAGACAAATAAATAAAGTTCACGTCATATCTACGTAATTCCACCTGCAACGTAAGCACTCGTACGATCTTAATCAAATCCCTGAATACGACTTAGCCAACTTCCTTCACCCACCAGCCACCCCTCCAGCCACCTGAGGGCCGTCACCAGGCTTGTTCCCCCGCAGGTCTTTTTCAGCTCATCTCTCGGCGGCAGGGCGCGTCTCCCGCGTCGCCGCCCCTCCCCCACCGCCTCCTGCCCCCACCCACTCCCGAGCGGCCGCGTGCGCGCAAGCAATTTGAGTGGAACTTTTTGAAGTAGCAAGATGAAATCCTGGGAGGGAAGCCCCTCTAATAAAATGTAAGATGTTAAAATTCGGTCGACAGGCGGCAGCGGCAGCGCTGCCTCCGACGACGGCGCGGCGCGGCGCGGCGCGGCGTGGCGTGGCGTGGCGGGAGTAGAGTGGAGTGGAAAAGAGGGAGGGGCGGGGCGCGCCCCGGGCCTTTGAGAACCCCCTGCCGGCGGGCGGCGCACTTCATTTGCCGGGCA
The DNA here is from genome assembly GCA_011170035.1 of Teleogryllus occipitalis. NCBI lineage: Eukaryota > Metazoa > Arthropoda > Insecta > Orthoptera > Gryllidae > Teleogryllus > Teleogryllus occipitalis. Next base: position 62,770 of record BLKR01015263.1, on the reverse strand, counting down.
CAATGAAGAATCTCCGTGTTTTTCACTCGATTGCCGACGCGCCGCGTGCATAAAAGTTTAAAGAGGGAGGTGCGCAGCGGCACAGAGTTCCTTCCCTCTTCTTCTCCGAGGAAGCCCCGCCCCCTTCCCGATGCGTGCGAGGCGCTCGCGGGCGCCGCAACTTTCCTATCCTTCCTCCGCTAAACGCGTTTCACGGATGCGCCAAGATTTCGCTGCAGGCGGATGTGTACTTCACACTGCACGTGTTAAAAATCAGTTACGCAAGTTTTTCGGTTCAATGGACGAAGCACCTACTTGGTTGGTTGGTTTGGTTGGTAGATTACTAATTCCGGGCGCGTCAACAGCTTAGGTCATTAGTCCCGTCAGTGTAGTGGATGTTTTTTCCTCGGGAGATGGCGGTGATCTTCCCCCACTGGATGGCGAGATCCGGCGCCGACCTATCGTCTTCTAGCGGGGTTTCCCCCTAACCAGGAGTCTCCCCAGCGAGGCACCGCCCCAGTCGGGACAAGCTCTAAGCTTCCGACCGGTCTCCCGGAATACGTGGTAGTGTAGAAGCATCTACTTGTTTGGGACAAATTCTGAAGAATAAAAACAAATCCGAATTAGTGAAACACCTCTACACATTTGGCAAAGTGTTCTATGTGGAGTATCCTATTTATAAAAAGTTACATATTTCATACTCAGAACACGTGAACGTTAAAGGGGATCCTGAGATACAGGTTATGAAGTTGTAGGATTCCATTGAATAATGCGTTAAAAATAGTTTCGGTTATTTCGGGTCGACCATCAGCCTTCACACGGATCGCAGTTAACAGTTGAAAAGAGTGACGCGCCAAGAGGGCGCAAAAGGAAAAAGAAAGTAACCGTCACTTCCTGCTTTTGTTGGGACACTCTGATTTCCACGAAGAAGTAAAGTATCAGAATAACAAATTTAAAAAGTGACATTTCACTTGTATTCACATTAATGTTGACATTTTTCTGAACTGTCTGGTCTGCACAACACAATATTTTCTATTCATCTCCGGGATAAACGTCAAGTGCAAAACGAGTGGTGTCTCGCTCTTTGAAAAGAACTCCCGCGCTGTTTCCCACTGTTCATTCTCAATGCCGATGTAGCAACTCTGTGACATATGCAACATTTATAATCGCCAAAGGCGCCGCGTAAATGTATAGTTTGACTCTCAATAATATTTTTTGCTGAGTTACTTACCAATACATTCTGTGCTAATGCTGTATCTCGTCTCTCTAATATTTACTTATTTTCTCAATATTTGTTCGATTCCAGCTCTCTCTTATATCGATTCGGTTTAACACCTTTGTGCCATTTCAGACTTTTCTTTTTTTATCGTTTTTTATCGACTCAATATTTTTAATCATTTCAGTGACGCTCGCAGTAATATCTGCCAGCAGTAGGTAAGGCTCAGCTGAAGAACACCAGCCATTCCCATATGAATGAATGACTTATTTTACGTGGCGAGACTCAGGCCTGCTCTTCCGTCTGACCACACAAATTTCGTTACACTCCTTTCACCTACTAGGGAAGAAAGAAGGTATTACTTGGGCGACAAAACGGGCAATTTGAATTTAGCTCAGAGGCTTTATTTAGGCTTGAGGATCTTTTACATACAGTAAATCTACTAACATGGGACAGCCGGCTTTACTTCCCCTCCGAAGGAAGCCTCCGAAGGAAGGCACACAAAGGATTTTTTTGCCCTTATGAATCCACAGCTTTGATCGCGTTTGGGCTGTTATACCCGCTAACTTGGGTATAACAGCCCGATACGCTAACCGTTACACCATCGCCGCCGCTGTATGACCTTCTTGACTCGTCCCGCATCATTATTAATCTAAATCGACGAACCTTCGACAACCTTTCTATTGGGGTGTGTCGGTATCACTGTAAACCAGCATTGCCCCACGGCACGCCATCAGTCGTCGCGTGCACCGCCCTCCCCTCCGCGCCCTCTCCAGTTCCTTCGCCGTTCGCGTCGCCGCGTCGTCGACTTCCCTCCCTCCCCGCCCTCCCGCGCCGCTTCCGCCGGCGCCGGCTCCGTCTACAGCAGGCGAAATAATTTATGGCTTAACGTCGCTTTAATGACGCGGACGGGTAATTTGCGTCTCTTGCGCTAAAACGTCAAGAAAGTGCGGGCCCAGGTTGCGTGGTCATTTGCGTGTTACGAGCGAGAGTTGGAGGCGGCGCGGCGCGGAGCGGCGTCGAGGGAGAACTCAAGGAGGCGGAGAAGCGTGCCGCACCCCACCCCCACCCCCTCCCCTACCCCAACCCCACGCGCCGGCGCCGGTAGCACGTGCCTCTCCGCTGTCGGGCAGCCCGCTCTTCTGACCACTGCCCCGCCCTCCCTGTAAGCTTACCCTCACCCCCGCTCGCCTCCCCTTCGCAGAAGAAGTGTGTTTCACGGTGAATCCCCTCTTTACGATGTTTTGTCTCGTTTAGGGGCACTGTTTTGGCGGAGATTTCACCCCTGCGTGAATGAGAATTTTATAGTCTCCATACTAAAGGAGGCGTAGTTATCGTACCTAATACTTGTCACGAACAAGAATTTGAAACTTTATGGGAAAATGTTATCGTGATTGCGATACTGACTTTTTATAGAATATTCCGTAATCAACATTACACGTAAAAAGGAACATTTGCATTATTTACTAGTATGATTGTTTATGAGGACCTGCGCTTTCATATATCAGCAGATATGATGTATTTTTTTATTTGTGGCTGATATGATATGTGCATTTGAACAATATTATTTGTAGTTGTCAATTATGTCCAAACGAAAGTTAAACATTCTTGATCAAAAGTGCATTTATCACGGTGTGAAAACCAGTAAATAGAGATACATTCTGTCTCTTTGAATTCAGGTTTCTTGATAACTACTTACTAATGTGATGCATGTTCATACATCAATGAATACTACACAAGATATAGAAATCTGATCTGGAAGATTCATAACTTAAATGAGATTGAACTCTCCTTTTAAAAGAAATAATAATCGAAAACATCATTGTAGTACTCACTATCAAATTAATCAAGCTCTCCCGTTTCATCGAGATCTTGTGTAGAAGAAATCGTGCTACAATGCGACGCTGATTCAAGTTTTCGCCAAATGATGCTACAAACTTTTAGTCGCTTCCCTTCGAATTACGTAACGAGACTCGTGCAAAAAGGCAAAAGTATAACGTTCGCTTGTAGAATTTCTAAAGTTTTCCTGGCCGCACTCAACACGACCTCGCGTGTCTGGAACATCCCAACACTTATCAGCGGCATATTGCCTTTCGGTCACGCCTTCTGCAGGGTTCGCACAGATCCACAAGTCATAATTTCGCAGACTTTCTAATCTTCATTTATAAGCCTTTTGCCTCTCTGCAGCTTCAAACGTGGTAGTATGTGTACTGTTTTATCACCACCACGAAATTTATCTCATGTCGCATTACTTCCGCTGTGAATATTTATAAATTCACTGCATTCTACCATACATTATATATCTCACATCACTGAACATTTCCAATGACTACAGGAAATAATTAATCAAATATACTGCCTTAATAATTTATCTGGTTGTGAAAATCCAATCATACAACTTTCACTACAAATCTTTCACAAATCACGCAAATTTGTGAAAATCAAATCATACAAATTTGTGAAAATCAAATTATGAACATTTCTTACAAACCTTAATATCTTTTATTTATAGAAATGCTCTAGGACATTTTTAATTGATTTCTTTACGAAAAGATATTTTTACAAGATGTGTTTTGATCACGCAAGATGTGTTTTGAATCCATACGAGATGTGTTTAGTTAATTTTTATGTGAATTGCGTGCACGTGTTTCGCCTATGCCTCATTTACACAAATCTGCTAGTTAGTTAACTGGGAGACATTGACCGCGACTAGTAACGTACCTGGGTGAAATTCAACCAGTCTGAAGAACAATTGTAGCGGTCGAAGGCTGTAATCGGTAGTTTTCCGTAGATAAGGGAATTTCCAGGCGAATGCCAGTGCCGTTACAAGTGTAGCACGCAATTTTTCCTTCCTAATCCTCGTCCCCTCTCTCCCCGTGCTCAATTTCACATGCGGACTGTCCACTATCGCACATCGGAAGACCAGTCGAGAGCCTAGCGCTTGTCCCGACTAGACAATGCCCGATAGGGAGATACCTGGAGGAGAAATACCCCTGCAGCTGACTTGTAGGGCAGCGTCGGATATCTCGTTCCAGGGGGGGACACCGTTACCTCCCGCGATGTAACACGCATTACCCGTACGGAACTAATCACTTAAGTAGCCAAATTGCGCCCGCAAATCAGGAAGTACTCACTTAAGTACTCATACTCGTTTCAATGCAGGCGCCTCTACTTTCCGGTTGCCTCGCTTGCCTTTTCATACCCCCTTGAGGGCAACGGTCGTCCTCATCGCCGCCCTCTTCTGCAGCCCCAACTTCACTTCGTTTCCAAAATGGAGGGCAGGAACTGTTTTCTTTCTGCCTCACCCCATTCTGAGGGGTCTCAACGATGCGCACCCCGCACGGCATTCGACAGAGGCCACCGAACATGACCCTCGCCTTGCGGTCGCCGCCGCCCTTTGCTGGCCCCGCAGCGATGCCCCCAGCCAAGGCTATGCTGCCCCTGCGTTTGTTCGCCCGTGGCGCCGGGAGCGCCCGAACACCCTTTGCGACATTCATCCACCCGCACGCGCCCGACTTATCACCCTTCCATGCGACTGCTTTGCTATTCTCGCCTCGCTCTCGTTTATGTTCACTTCTTGATTTGTCTGCCTTCATTTCCTCTTACGTTTTTATTTAATCCAGATTGCGTCCTGAGACATTCTTAAAGTTGCATTTTCAGTTCTTGAGTGAGTTTCGCTTCAACTAACCACCATGGTTTAAAGAAATATTTCTTTCGGTTATGTTGCCGTCTCGCACGGCTGCACCAGTGACTCTCTCCTTCGGCCTACCAATTCATTTTCCACTACATCCCCTCCGGTGGTATCTGAATGAACGTAAATGACCAGTGATCGCTTAACATATTTTTTACAATTGTTGCACGCTTAAAAGAAGGCACTAGTTTTACTAGAGTTCATTAAACTCGCTTCTTCTTTAGTAACGAAAGTAGTTTCTTTATTTTTGCTTTTACGCTTGTTCTGAATACTTATTTTGCTTCTCATTTTTTGTTTCATTCAAGCGCCTTTACGATATTTTTGCGAAATGTCAATTTATATAAATTTAGCTTTTTTTCTTTGCTTTGTCCTTTCCCCATGTAAACTCTTTTCCTCTTTTACCAACCGTATGTCGCTCCCCGTTTTCATCGTGTTGTCCCTTGCGCATCCGCGCTCGCCAACCTTTCCACCCTCGACGCCGCGTCGCGTCCCCCACCGCCCCCGCCGCCACGTGCCCGCCTCCGCCCCGCCCCCGCTCCACTGGCTCCCGGGCGACTTGCGGCCGAGCGCTTTTTTCCCTCTCGCCTCTGCCCCCCCCCCCCCGAGTGCCACAGCCGCCACAGCGCGAATTCGCGGGGTCAGCGGTCGCCTGCTCTAATTGAGCTCATCTCTCAGGCGGCCTCCGCCTCCGCCGCCGCCGTCATAAAGCCTACGCGGCTCCGCCCCTCGCCGGCAGTTTCCCTGCCCCGCCCCTCTCCGCCCCCGCCACGGCCCGCGTCCGCGGAGCGCCGTACCTCTCGTGCCGGCCGCCGCGCCGCCCGGCTGCCGGCCGCCCCGCCCTGCCCCGCAGCCGCTTCACCCCGCCCTCCGCCCCGTCCCGCCCCGCCCCGCAACACGCCACGCCGCACGCTGAGTAAGTGCGCGCGGTGTTCATCAGAGGAACAAGTGCGGTTCTCGCGTTTTTGCGGCTTTGTTACGCCGCCTCTTCAGGAGAGGTGAAGTACGCGCGCCTGTAAGCATCAAGGCTCTCGGAACGGCTACTGAGGTTTTATGAAATCATTTAAAGGGTTGGAACATATGAAGCGTTTTGTGGATTTATGTAATGCAATATAGCCTTAGGATATGAAAATTGAATACTTATCTTGGTAGTGTTATATGTTGCTATGTAAAAGTGTTGCCACAAAATTGTCTATAATTTTTATCATGCAAAATAAAACCATTAAGCAGTCAGAAAGCAAGCAGTTAATCAGGAGTAATTATGTTTAAGAGTGAGATAGGAATTAATAGTAACGGTTGTTTAACAAAAAGACTACCTAGCGCTATTTGGAATTCAGTCTAAGGTCGTGGTGAATCAGGCAACACTATTTTCAGAGGCAGACCATTTCATATCTTATTATTTGTATCTACATATAGGTTTACATTTATTACATGTATTTATGTTTGTCTATTATAGTTAGACATGGGAAAGAAACAACGTTCAGTAAATTATAGTTCTTAAAGTAACAGAGGGTACAAATTGCAGAGCTCAAGAAAAGGTGTGCAGACTACTTTTTGCCCATACATCACAGACTTCGTTTAAACGGTTTTTGCTGTTAAATAAATCTACATACAATTAGTGTTGAAACATTCCACTTATTTATTGCAACATGTTTCGGAAATCATATTGTCTTCTAATGGATAAAAAAATATAGAAAGCCTCTTCTAAAAATCATTACGGAAAGTACCAAAGCAGATATTATTTTGTTTCAGATTCTTATCGTCAATGACACTTCTTCAGTGGAGAATGTTTATTTAGTTCAGTGCAATTGCATACCCTAATATACTATATAAAATGAAATTGTTTGTGTGCAGCTGAGTGTCTGGAATATTTAAAATTCTTTCAATCAACATCCTGGGAGTTAAGAAAAACCTATTGAACTATGCAAATAAAGATAATTTGGCTAATGTTCCTCGATGAGAGATTTTCCTAAAAGGTTAAAGTTGTCTTTCTGAAAAAATTCGAAGAATTTTATTTCTCTCTTGTTAACAGAGGGTCTAACAGTTAACGGAACAATTTTTTTAATAAAACATGAGGCGCCACTAGTTCCCATAAAACGTTTGTTATTATAGAACCTATAAGTTTACACTGAACAAATACTTGTGTTTGTGTTATGATGCGAAAATTCGTGTAAATGTCTTTCTAAAAATAAAGATACGAGTAGTCACTGATTTCAAAAGTGACTCTCTGAAACATTTTATATAAAGCCCTTGAGAATAGCGGTTAGTAGTGAACCCCACTGACCTAGTTTCCCATACCGGCCTTGCACTATGGGAAGGAAAGGCGCTTTAACATCGCGCTTGACGTCGCCTTCACAGTTACATGAGATTGTTCACATTAATGTACTTTGGAAGCAAAGACACAATGGTAAGCATACTGAAACATTTTAAAGTCTAGACACAGATGCATTATACGAAACTAATATAAAACTTCAATTGAAGTTTTGTTCCTAGATTAAATCGTCACGAAATCATCTTACTAACAATAAGCAATGATTTTATTTTTAATTACTAATAAAAAGTTGATACCCACCCTCAAAGATTTTTTATCGACATAAAATTTGGCGATCAAATGCTGAATCAAATGAAAGAATAACGATGTGTCTATGTTGCATGTATGTACTTTGGCACGACAGCTATTCACGAGCGAACGCATACCAGCGGCGTCCCGGCCTTGCGGCCATGGTTTGAAGGGTATGTGTGGTTAAGCACATAGCGATCCCTATGCCGTGTCTCTGGTCTTCTCAACCTGCGAAGTGAGCTTTCTCATCGTTACTAGCCTATTGTTGTGGAGTGCGAAATGTATTTGAAAGCTTGATGGCTTTTTCTTTGCTGCCGTAGCTTGAGTTCACATTCCGGTCTCCTTTAATGATGATCGATTGTTACTGATTCCGAGCGTGTCAACTAGTATGGTCATTAGTCCCGTACGTGTAGTGCGTGTTTTTGCTCGGAAGGTGGCGGTGGTCTTCCCCCGTTGTACGGTGAGATCCGGCGCCTACCTGCCGTAGGCTAACAGGGTTTTCCCCAACAGGTATCTCCCACCAGTGGGGCACCTCTCTAGCCAGGACAAGCTCTAAACTCTCGGCCGGTCTCCCGGCATGTATGGTAGTGTATTGTATGTTAGTGAGTGTGTAGGGGGTGAGGATAGGACAAGGAAAAGGTAGGAAAGATCGCGCACGATTGGGTCATGCTTGTTAGGGCACTGCTCCGGCATTAGCCCTGTGTTGATCGGAGAAGCCACGGCAGAAACCATGGAAAACTACCTATTAGAGCAGCCGGTCGCTAGAATGCGACTGAATTTGACCTAGCTGACAAGCCAGTGTCGAAAATCCTGTCGCCATCGGGACTCGCACCTAGGACTTCCCGGTCAGAGGGGCTGCGGTGACATCAGTTGATACCCTTAGCATCTCTCCCGACGTCTCCCTTAAAGAGATGTGTGAACACAATAGACCATTTCTCGTACTCTCGTTTACATTGCCGTTGATATCCTCTCTTTAACATGTTTTGCATGTTATTCACACTGTTAACGGAACAATATCTGCCGGTACTCGTACTGCTCGCACATAACTTCCTTTTACGAATTTCTTTGTAGTTCTATTCTTTATCAGCCGAAATGAGTGACTGAATGGAAGGGATGAAGAACTTTCTTCTCGAAAGTTTTCCTTTATAATCACTTCTAGTACAAAACGTAAATAGTAGAGCAAGTCGCTGCGCAATTGCCTCATACTTAATGCAATAATCACCGGTTAAAGGCCAGTTACTATGGCAGACAATAGATCACTTCAAATCATAAAGGAACACACCCTGGGTAAACGGCCGATCACTGATACCTGCACCTGTTCTTGTAGGGATCTGCGTCCAAAGTCGAAGGAAGTCGAAATTTTAGTTCTTTAAAAGTATAGTACATTATGAGGACACGACTCAGGTAATTTTAATGGTCGCCCCCAATAGCTGAAGAAGGCAGTTATGTTCCGTACTTAAATCGAGAGATTTCCCTTTTTCTTTTCGGTAGGGGCCATCTTCTGATTTTGCCCGCCCTCGTTTGATGCTCCTATCTATCAGCGTCTGAGGGACTACTAGGGTCTCCTGTCACCTCTCTCCCTGGGAGCACTTTCCTTTGGGAAGCCCTCCTTTGGGAAGTTCCCCGAACGTCACTCCGAGATAGCCCTTAGGAGCGTCTCGGTTCAGTACTTTTACAACAATGCCCGAGATAGCCCATGTGGGTGCTTGTACCATTAATATGGGAATAAGGATCGAGCTTCTCGTACATAACCAATACAGATAACACAGTTACTGGTTACAGTAAGGCTTTAGCGTGAATACGTGTTTCTTAAAATAAATATTTCAAACTTCTTCTCTTCTCAAAATTCATTCTTCATTCTTCTTCAATTTTTCACAGTGTATTGTAGTGGGAAATTGCATATAATTGAGTGAATACGTGATATTTGATCCTGATTGTTAGGCAAACCAATATTAAGAGATTGTCGACCGACAGGTGCATGAAATCTCCTAAACCTCGTGAGATCGTGATCTTCTGAGCACCTGTGCGCAAGAAGTTGCCCCCAAATAGAAGGAAATGTCCCATGTGTAACTCTTATATTAAATTTTCTTCTAAATGATGATTGGCAAAAAGTGATCGTTTTCTACCCCTATACATGCTCTAGAAGTTTGTAACATTCATTCTTACACCCTGCGTTGTTGATAAGAAAGTACAGGGAATGTTTCTCAAACACAACTGAGGGGTCAAGGAAACCTGCCGACCCAACTGTAACGAGTACAAATACGACTCACGTGTGATCTCTTCTTCCACGCGGACCGATCAGAAATGGTTCTATTGATTACAAGTGGGTGATGAACGAAGTATGTGAAAGCCAATCATTTCACAATACAAGTTGGACACCCGTTCCTAAGCAAAATGCCACTACTGCGCTCTAGTATTAACACAATCAACTTAGCGTTCATAGCCGTTTGCAGTGGCTGGAAGGCCTGCAAATTTGGCGCCGTGAGCATTGAGTGTTCGGGCCCATTTCCAAATGCTGCGTTGCGCCTTTTGGAGCCGTTTGAGCTGGAGCGCCGTCATGTGCCATCTGCCTCTGGCGCGCCCGCGCTGCCCACGCCCCCCTCCCCCGGCGACCTCTGCCCCGCGCCTCCGCCTCCGCACCTCCCCCCCCCCCGCGCCCCCAGCCGCCCAAGGAGCGACGGCCCTTGCCAAGCACAACCGCAGGCGCGATGGGCGTTGGGGCACTGTTCACGGGCCAAGAGGACAATTATTATTATTATTATTATTATTATTATTATTATTATTATTATTATTATTATTATTATTATTATTATTATTATTATTATTATTATTACTATTATTATTATATTATTGTTATATTATTGTTATTATTGTTGTTGTCATTATTATTTCGCGATTCACATCTCTTAGAAGGGCAAATGCCGCTTACATTGTAAGGTTCTTAATAAGCCATCACCTCACTATCAGTTATCACGTCCCTTATCACTTCACTATCACTTCACTTATAGGTCGCTTTTTCGCTGTGATCTTTATTTTTGTGTCGGTGTTCCTTTTTATTTGTTTAATCTTTTTTTATATCTACCGCGTCGACCGTTTGTGCGGTCTCCTACTTGTTTGTGCTCAATGACTTCTGTCAATTTTGTGCGGTCTCCTACTTTTCTGGTCTATAGTCTTCCCAACCTTCTTTCTATGTCGTCTGACCACCGTGTTCTCTGTCTTCCGATATTTCTCTTGCCAGTCCTTGAGACCCATATTGTATATACTCCGATTTCAACATAGTGTCCCTTCAAGGTCACACGCTGGAAGGAGAGGGGGACCCGGTGATCCAATCGGAAGCTTCAATACCAAAAATGAATGTCGTAACGAAGCTCCCGATTCGATGAGTGTCCCTCTCGCCTTCCGGTTCGTCGCCTTGAAGAGACTGTTTAAATCGTAGTGTAGTAACTGCTAATCGGACAATTTTAGTAGATGAACAACTGGTCCTAGATTTAGATCGAGGATGGATGTCTTCTCCTAATCGTAACATTAACAATGTCTACTTCTCAAATGATATTAAATTTTTTGGTTTTGATGTTGAAGGGCCGATTTCGGAAATACAATTTGTGATGTATTTTGAGAACTATTTTAACCTATTTCTGGTTTTCAGTCGACTGCAGATATGTAGATCGGCCCACTTTCAGACATTGTGCCAATATTTTCCTAAGAAGCGTTATTTTCGATATTGCGTAAACTTCGCTTCAGTTGAAACATCAAGAATATTGTCATAATTTATTTAAGTCATGAATTTGTTTTCTGATCCGCTTACGCCAACATATTCTCAAAATGAAGATGTGGTAGATGAAGGAGAAAAATAATGATGATGATGATGATGATGTTAAATAAAAGAATAACGTTGTTGTTTATTTTACTGTCTTATACATTTGTATATTGCTACAGTTACATATAATACATCCAAAACTAACCGGCAGTTATATGATGCTATATTATGTTCTTCAAAACCATGTCACGCAACTCGGCTGAGCAGTCTTGTTTGAACAACCTTTTATCTTTGCCGCAGTCATTATCGACATAAAATTCTGCCTAATCATTGGAAGGACTTTGTGGAAAATACAATATTGATTTGTTAATCCCGCATAACAGTGTTGGTGGTGCAATGACTCTTCAAAAGTCTAGTAATTTTCCAGAACAAACCTCCTTCATTGGATGCGGAATGCGAAGGGCTTCCGCGTTGCAGATGAAGAGAGAACGGCGGCGGCGGCGATTGGTTTCGGCGGACGGCGCGGGGCGTCGCGGCGCCGGGCGTCGGCCCCCGCTGCTCCTTCTCGGCGCGGCCGCATTCAGACGGCGCCCTTTGACGGCGGCCGCTTCGTCCCGTCCCGCCCCTGCCCCAGCCCGCCTTTTCTCTTTGGCTCGCCCCGCGCTCCTGTGCTCTTCACTACCAACCATTCACATCCTCGCCCAGACCTCGCCTTATTTCACTTCGCCATCTTTTACCCTTCCTTGCCCGTCGACTCTCCTCTTGTTCCTCCCTACACTTTTCATTCAGTGGTCTTTCTTTTCTCCTGTTTCACCTAAACATGCCTTGGCTTGTTCAGTCTCGTTTTCTGTCTATTCAGCAAAATCTGCGTTATCATGTCGCTATCGTTTTCACGTGCGTTCTTTACTAAGTTTGCTCACTTTGTTTATTCAGGTTCATTCATCTTCGTCTTTTCCATCCTTTCCTGCTTCCCATAAAACATCCGCCTCTCACCTTTCTCTCCTACCTCCCCACTTTGTCGTCGCACTCCCCGGTGCAACGTGCGTCTCCCGCCCTCCCCCTCCCCAGCCGCGCCCCGAGCGTCGCCCGCTCCTTGATTCATCGCTTCCATTAGACGACACCGACTCTTTTACCGGCGGGACCTTTTCTTGCGGCCGGGGCGTGGCGCGGCGCGGCGAGGCGCGGCGCGGGGCGTGGCAGGGCGTGGCGGGGCGTGGCGGGGCGGGGAGGGGAGGGGCGTGGCGGGGCGGGGTGGGGCGGGGAAGGGCGGGGCGGCGCGGGGCCGGGAAGGGCGGGGCGGCGCGGGGCGGCGCGGGGCGGCGCGGGGCGGCGCGGGCGGCGCGGAGGGGCGGGGCGCGGAGCGTTGAATGAGTCCAAGTTCAAGAGAAACTCCTCGCGCTCCGCGCGTCCTCTCCTCGCCCTCGTCGCCCCGCGCCTCGTACGTTCGCTGCCTGCGCTTCCTCTGTCTACAACGACCCGCCTCGCTAACCAGCCTCCTTTGCACGGTGTCTCGTTTCCTCCAAACAGCGGGACAAAAAAAAGGCAACGTAATTTGTCAACTGGTTCGCACGCGTTGATGAAATTGGGAACTGAAATGTTGGGAAACCTTTCCTTTCATTGGGCAATATTGTGAAGAGGTCCATTTCTCTGTTAAAATTGTATTGAAAGGAAGTTTCAAGTTGATGCACCAAGCATAAGCATCGACACTTGTAATAATTTTAAACTAGAGAAAAATGGACCTTTTCCTACCAGCCCCTCTTACACTTGTTCATTAAATGAATATTTAGGTAACAATAGAGGCGTAATACTAGATATTGAATGGTTAGAATGGTTCTCAAATGCGCAGAAATTAGCAAATGCAAAACAGAAACAACACAAATTCAGTAAGTACTTCTTCGAAACCTTGATATTACATTTCAACAAAGTAAGAGAAACCGGCTACCTACCGTGAATTTGATGTAATATAAATCTAGAATTGGAGCTAAATGTGTGTTTCGTTTAGTTTCGTAGTGTAAATTCACATACATTTTGTAAAATGTGTTTTATTCATTCCTCAGACTTTTGGAATAAGTTATTTTACAATACCTTTCTTTGAGTCAGTAACGTAATACATGGCAGTCAGCGACATCACTTTGTCCGTTAAGTCCGAGAGCATCGCCCTCTGCCGGATCCTGGGAATCCAAAGCGAGGGTGCGACATTGAAGGTAAAGAAGGGTCGCGGGAGCGGGGCGGGGCGGGGCGGGGCGGGGCGGGGCGGGGCGGGGCGGGGCGGGGCGGGGTGCGCGGCCGAGCTCAACGCGGAAGGAAGCGCCGGCGCAGTGGGGGAGGGGTGGGGCTCCCGGCGGAGTGGGCGCCGTAAACCACCCCCCGGGGCGCGGCCCCGCGGCGCCCGAGGACGGCCCGCGCCCGCCCTAATTGGGCAGCGCCGCCGGCCCTCGGCCGCGCCGCGCCGCGCCGGCCCAAGATTTACCGCTTGTTTTGGCGGCGCGCCGGCGCAGCGGCCGAGTCTGCGGACGGAGGCGCCTGTGTCGATGGACGCGTGGACGAGAAGGACCAGGAAGTGGACGGAGGATTCTGGGAGTAAAGACGGAGGACCCTGTCTCGATGGACGAGTGGACGAGAAGGACCAGGAAGAGGACGGAGCATTTTGGAGGCGGAGACGGGGGGCCTGAGTCGATGGACGGATGGACGAGAAGTACCCGGAAGTGGACGGAGGATTCTGGGGTGGAGACGAGGCGCCTGTGTCGATGGACGGGTGGACGAGAAGGACCAAGAACTAGACGGAGGATTCTAGGGGTAGAGACGGAGGACCCTGTCTCGATGGACGAGTGGACGAGAAGAAACCGGAAGCGGACGGAATATTCTGGGCTTGGAGACGGAGGCACCTATCTCGATGGACAAGAAGGAACTGGAAATGGACGAAGGAGTATGGAGGTGGGGACGGAGGCGCCTGTGTCGATGGACGGGTGGACGAGAAGTACCCGGAAGTGGACTGAGGATTCTGGGGGTGGAGACGAGGCTTCTGTTTCGATGGACGGGTGGATGAGGACCAGGAAGTGGACGGAGGATTCTGAGGGTGGAGACGGAGGACTATGTCTCGATGGACGAAAAGGAACCGGAAGTGGACGGAATATTCTGGGGGTGGAGACGGAGGCGCCCGTCTCGACGGACGAGCAGGAACTGGAAATGGACGCATTGACAGGAGGCAACAGGTAGGGGCGCAGACTCTGATGGTAGATGCAAGAGAGTGGAAGTGGTGATGTAAATGAGTTGCAGATTAGAGAGATCGCGATGTATTCAATATTCTGTTTTTAAAATTAGCTTTACCTGTATAGGAAAATCAGCAACTCGATTGAACCGCCACTAAATATATCGATTCGGTTTAGATTGAAAGGTTTTACAAAAATCAAATTATTGGAAAGTAATGAAAGGTTGTTGCAATAAAGTTAACAATTTAATAACATTTTTCATGCGACGTAGTGCATATAGCTTCTTTAATGTATTATGTCAGCTCTCCAAACTACATGTGTTTAAAGTCAAAATAATTGATATTTATGAAAAACAATTGTATTGTACTGCACTATAAAAGATCGTGAAAAGTTATTGAATACTAATTAATTCTTGAGGGTCGATGATATCGGTATATCTACAGACTCTTTCGTTGAAATTTTAAAAATTTGGCTCAGCATGAAATGTTAGTAACATCGAATCGCGTAACATATCGTGATATCGTTAATGGATGGAACTGAGGGTAGTTAGGGGACGGTGTCGGGTGGTGGAGAACGGGGAAGAAAGCGGTAAGATGAAGTAGCAGCAAGGTGGCAGGCCGGGGCAAACGGGAGCCATGATCCTTGAGGCACGGAGGGGGCGGCGGCGCGGACGACGGTTTCCGGCGTCGGCAGACTGCTTGGCTGCCACGGGCGATCGCCGTTCGGCGCGGCGCGGCGCGGCGGGGCCAGCAGCTGCAGTGGCTCCCACGCTGCCCCAAATGGAAGCTGTTGCGCGTCCGGGGGATACAGGCCGCTTGAAATACGTTACGCACTTGTTGAACACACACGTTTCTCTTGCAGTTGATGCTGTATTTTGAAAGCTTCAATAAGGTTTATTATGAAATGGTTTTCGTCTGTTAACCTTTCAGTTAGAGTAGTGTTTTCGTAATCAATTATTGTTCATTTCAACTCTGCAAAGCGATTATTAGATATATATCTTGAAATTATACAACTGTTTACTTGATTTTGTAGTTGTAGATAATACTTTGCCGATTCGGTGGTATAAAGGTTAGCGTACCGGACTGTTGTACCCAAGTTGGCGGGTTCAAACCCCATCGAAACCGTGGATTTTTAAGGGCGAAAAAAATTCTTCGTACGTCTTCCTTCGGATGGAAAGTAAACCCGGCCGTCCCATGTAGTAGATTTACTGCATGTAAAAGATCCTCAAGGCCGACCTGGATGGCCGAGGTGGCTAAGAGCGAGTACCGACTCAGCGCTTCGGTCCGAAGGGTCGCGGGTTCGAGTCCCGCCTTGGTCATGGCTGTTTGTCCCTTGGCTTTGTGTGTGTGTTGTCGCAGAGGGCCTCGCGTTCTGCTGACCCCAGAGCAGAGGAGCCCGCAAGTGTTTGTTTAGTGTATGGTCGAATATGCGTCCCTTCGGGACGTAAAGGGCTGTCGGCTGGATACAAGCCCTAGGGAAAAAAAAGATCCTCAAGCCTAGAAGAAGCCTCTGAGCTAAATTCAAGTTGCGTGTTTCGTCGCCCAACAATATCTTCTTTCTCCGCTAGATGGTGAAAGGAGCGTAGCGAAACTTGCGTGGTCAGACGGAAGAGTGGGCCTGATGGTCCGAGTCTCGCCACGTAAAATAAGGCATTAACTAACTTGCAATTGTATGAACATGTTAAACCAACTTGTCTGTAATATTGCCAAAGCGATTAGAGATATTCTGTGATTTAAGAACAAAAACGTTAGTGAAGTTACACGGAATTTGTGAACGAAAGTGGTTGGCATGCTTTGTATTGCAGAGAAGCTTTCATTTTAAATTATTCTATCTCCTTCACCTGACTTCGCTGATAAGTCACTCTGCGCCTTCCTCTCGGGCCAAGTCACGCGTTTCTCCGTTCTGTCTCTGCCCATTTTGAACCTTCCATCTGGAACGTCCGCGTGACCGCCCTCAGGATAATGCTCCTGCATTTTAATGAATGACCGGATTGAAACTAAGAATAGTCTATCTCGAAACTACCCTCCGTCACGACAAAACACCGTAGCTGCTGCGCTGATACCTAGCGAGGCGCCCAGTCGATGGAGTAATATATCGCGTGGACGCTATTATTTGGCGCTCCGTACTACGTACTGTATTATGCTAATCTTAATGCTTGTACGGCGGCCGTCGTAATGGTGCTGTGCTTTATTGCGGGGCCCGGCGTGGGGGAGGTCGCGAACGAGTCGGGCTGGCGACAGAGGCCTCCGCATTGCTAATCTGCCCCGCGGGCGAATGGGCATGAGCTGAGCCCCGTGGAGAGGGCGCCTGTTGTGCCCCGCGCTCTGTCCTCTGCGATGCCATGTTGACGTAAACGGCTTACCGCCCGATGGCGCGCCATCACGCATCGGCGGCTGTCTCCAACGCAGGCATTAGAGGCCGCGGCCGCGATCCAGCGCTGCCGCCATTTCGGAGATCTCCAACGCGATGTTGGCATTCGACGATCAAGCTGCGTCGAAGTTGGTCAGACACTCCGGTCGTGTCTTCACTAAATACTTTCATTTTTCCCCTCAAGATGGTCTCACATTCTCCTGTTACCTTCTGCGTATAAAGAGAGAAATTTCCTTTCTATAACTCATTGTTTACTGTACTTAATTCACTTCCAGACGAACATTTTGCTCATTGACAATGTGTTTTGAAACATGCCATGTACTACATGTTTCCCCTACAATTAAATTACTTAATAACCGACTTCCCCCATAAAATACGATTCTCGATCAGACACTGATTACATCCTTATTTTGTGTGGTGTGCATGATATCCTTTATGATTGAAATTATGGTACTAAGAGTAATTGGTTGCATGGTTGAAGTATTTTCATAACGAGTCAGTTAATATAGGATATCAATTACCTTCGCAGAATGTGTGGTTAATTATGCATTCAGATACACTTACTACGCATTTCAAAATCTTTATAGGCGCGTATTACCATGTACGTGAGAAATGTTTTTTGCAAGGGTTTGAAATTCAAGCAAAATCCTTAAGTATTTAATTTGATAATGATTAGCAGAATATAGAGCTCACGTAGATAATTTGCGTGTATAATTTGAATCACAAGAAATCTTCAAATAAAAAAAATAAGAGGAGAGAGAGAGAGAGAGAGAGAGAGAGAGAGAGAGAGAGAGAGAGAGAGAGAGAGAGAGAGAGAGAGAGAGAGAGAGAGAGAGAGAGAGGGAGAGAGAGAGAGAGAGAGAGAGAGAAATCAAAAGTGGTTTAGAAGAAAATAGAAGTTTCAAAAATCTTACTATATTTCTGACGAAACAGCTAGAAGAGTTTGATGAATGATTGTAAATGTACTTGCATTAATTTATTGAACTTCTCTCCGTTACCCTCCACATCGCTTTGATCAGGCAAATCTCCATTATTTCGTGGGCAATCATAATTTGTCATTCATGCACATTTGCCATATCTTTCGGACTGGTAATCCGAGCTATATATCGTAACTCTGCGAGTTCAATTCTTTAACCTAGAATAGTAATTTCCTTATAACTTTATTCTGAAGGTATTAATATTGCCCCTTATCATCTGGGATAACCTATGGTTAAAATATGCATAAAATTATCTTAACACCAGCATGTACAACCAATTTTCATGGATTTTGTGTGAAAACAGTTTAGGATTTTATCACAATGCAACAACTATATAAAAGATTTTTAATATTACTGTACAACGAAAATCCAAAATATTGAACAGGGAGTGAATTTATATATATGAACAAATCCTCTCGAACAATTATTAATTTCTTTCTTGGCATATGCGTAACAATTATATGTACTTGTTGAATCTTGACAACCGATAAACTGCCCTGATGAAGCACTTATATTTATATTTTTTTCATCCGCAATATTCAGTTGTAACATGTGACACTAACCCGACACGACGAGAGACCATTTTTGAGTACCATCCAAGGCTTTTTTTTAGTGAGGCCGCAAGCGACAACCACTTCTCGCGGATCTCGGCGCGATTCTCCTTTGGCCTAAAAAGCACAGTCGCTCGCGGGGCCTCTGGGCAGGGTTCTTCCGGTGGCGGGCATGAGACAAAAGCACGGCGGTGCGTGGCAGCGACTACGTTCCCTCTCCCTGACCTGCCCCGCCCCTCCCGTGTACCTGCCAGGCTCCTTTCCTCGCCCTGCCCCATCCCCACTCGTCCCTGTCCCATCCCCGATCCCACTCCATCGACCCGTGCCCATCCAATCCCACCCGCCCTATTCCCGGCCCCCCGGCCTCACGCCGGCCCCATCCCCTCCCGGTCCCAACTCTCTTGTCACCGTTCCATCCCCGTCCTCATCCCATCGCCCCTTAATCGCGCCGGCTCCATCCCATCGCATCGCCTCCGTCCCCATCTCATCCCCCGGCTCCATCCCATCCCACGTCCCCGCGTCTGTCGCATTCCATCCCGTCCCCATCCCATTGCCCTCACCCCATTCCATCCCGCCGTCCCCATCCCGTTCCCCGTCCCCGCGCCGGCCCCATCCCATCCCCCGTCCCCGCGACGGCCTTATCCCATTCCCGAGTCCCCATCCCATCGCCAGCGTCCCCATCCCATCCCCCGTCCGCGTGTCTGCTCCATCCCAACGTCCGCGTTCCCATTCCATCCCCGTCCGCGCGCCGGCCCCATCCCATCTCCCCGTCCCCAACCCATCGTCCTCGTCCCATCCCATCACCCCGTCCATATCCCATCCCATCCTCATCCCAGCCCACGTCACCAACCCATCTCCCCGTCCCCGCGCCGGCCGCATCCCATGTCCCGTCCTCGCCCCGCTCCGCCCCGCCCCACCCCCGCCCAACCCCACCCCGCCCCACCCCTCCCCTCCCCGCCCCGCCCCGCCCGGGCCATGCCGCGAGGCGCGGCTCCGCGCCGCGACGCGCTGGGCGCTAGATCAAACTGTTCATTAGTGTCGCGCACGGCCGCGCGATCCACGCCGTAACTCTCTGGCGCAATAAACAGCGACGCTGCGGCGCCCGCCGCCGCCCAAACACGCGCGCCCGCCCGGGATAAAAACAAATGTGATGACGCGATGTTTAAATTTTAAATATTCCGCGCCGCCAGAGGTTGGGGAAGTTGTTCAAAGGACATTCTGGAGTGTGCTTTACCGACAGGGTGCCTAGCGGAGAGGTTGGGTGGGTGAGAAATACTGGAAGGGTTTATTCAGAAGGAGGTGTGGCGAATGCAAGTGGCGAATAAATTATATGGGAAGTTGCTTAAAACTGAGCTTATCACCTGGATGTGCTGATTTCCATTTCAACAGTTTTTTTCATCATGCGCTTTTTTCTTGTTTATCTAGTTCAACTAGTTCAATCTTAAATAACTAAATAATATCATATTCAAATTTGTGAATGGTTTGCTGGTGTTAACAAATCGTGTACTCCTCCAATTAGGTACGTCTTAATAACGAATCACATACTTTGAGAGTCTGCAAAATGTAATTTGAAGGAGTGTTTAATGGTTGCCATCTCTGCATCCTCTCAGTAAGCTTTCTAGTAAGTGTTGATAATTAAAAACACTGTTAATAGATTAGTACAATCATATTTTTCTATTATTCATCCTGTCAATTTCTTCTTGAAAATTATTGGTACCTAGTTTAAGTTATGGATATTTTAAATCGTGCTTAATAATTTTTTAACAACTTTGATGACTGTTAATTGCACTTAAAATTATTGCATGCAGAGGGTATTCGAATTGTTCTTCCTAATCAGAGAAATATCATTCATTATTTAAACACATTATTCCGGCGAAACGCCTTCGAAAGTATCATTCTAAATGTGTGTTTCGAATTTGTAATGATTTATAAATGTTGAAATGATATTTCTGAAGTTCAGACACCAGTTATAAATACAGTTTAATTATAAACTGATAGAGTAATATGAACTGTCGCAGAATGAAAGTAGCTTTTACATACACAGTATGTGTTGTAATGGTATAGCTATATTTCCTTTCTAGATTTGTGTATATACCTACAAATAATTTTTCAATAATTTCACACAGGTGCTGCAAACTCTCATGATGTATCATGTGCTAACTGTACTATTTACTCGTAGATGCGTTAACAGCGTATTTATAAAAAAACACAAAATATACCTTCTTCCAAAGGCGATGAGATCTTTACTGCTCTTCTAAGCTTTTCAATTATTCTCTCATATCGACTTGACAGTTTCGTTAATGATACAAAATACGAGTGCTTAAATCTGTGTTAGATTGAATAATGTAACGACATGAATTGTTTAAAAAAATTGAGAAGACTCAACCAAAAGCTAAAAACGGTATCAGAAAAAATGTGAAGAAATGTGTGCACTTACAATTAGAGGCCAAGTAAAGTATACTGGTGATGATTTCGTAACTATAAATATAAGCTACTTTATTATTAATATTAATTATTTATTTACAATTGTTGCAGTGAATACTCCATTTATAAAGTAAATCTTGCAAGCTGTGTTGATATTTCGATGAAGCATTTTTTCTTATAGAATGAAGGAACAATTTTTTTGTGATATCATTTTAGTTCTAATTATATCTTCATCTTCTCCGTATATATTTTCTTGCCACTTGCCGAAAGACGCTACGCAGACTTGGAAGTTTCTTTGCGTCACCTAAGATAAAAACAGAGATGATGACACGTTTAAAATTCAAATATTCAAGGAGTTTTGGGGAACTCGTGGAAAAGAGTATAGTTTTTCCCAAGCTATGGCTCCTGTTTGCTTCTTGCGAGAAGGGGGAAGAACGGAAGATCCTTTGTCAGAAGATTTGCTTAAGAGATACGCGAACAAGAAAGAGAAATTTGGGTGGAGGGGAAGTCGGAGAGTACAAGGAAATAGGGTAAAGTAGTATTCGAAACTTTCTAAGACATAACATTGTATAAGTAATGGAATGAAATATTTTTGATGATAGAATAAAAATGAAAATCTAAGCAATACCAAATATGTCTTAGGAAATACATGTCTGATTTTATAGTTTTATGAAGTATTTTAATTACTTTTAGAAGAGGAAATAAACATGTTTTGTCAATCTCTTCACTCAAAAGAGAGGAAAATGCATTTGATGATGATTTACGCGTAGAAAAGTGGTTTATCCTGTTGGTTTGATTTTGGAGATTTATTAACACCAATTTGATACATAGAAATAAGCGTAATCGTTGCAGTGCATAAAGGTTGTCAGCTGCAGAGGAAGCCAGCAATAAATCCTCACGTCTCGATGTTCGACTCTAAAACACTCGCCCTTTCACCACACAGGTTGAACGGTGGGGCGTAGCCAGTGTCCACGGACGCGCTACTTCATTTTATGTGTATAAATTGTTTTGGACATGAAAACCATTTTCAGACGTATTACCTCTCATCGGAAGCGCGCAGCCCTCGCGGCCATTTTAACAGCGGCCGGCGCCATTACAAAAATGTTGTGTTGAATGGAGCCTAGGACTAATTGAGTCTAGCACTACTCCGCCATTCGCTTTTTCTGTCGCCTTTATCACACGCGCGGCGCCGCTCGCATGGCAGGTCTATTAGTTTACCGAGATTTATTGCAGCGGCAGTTGAATTGCGCTGCACGCGGCACTAATTACTGCACCGGGGCTGCTTTTATGGGTGCGGTGCGCGAGTCGGAGCTGTCGGAAGCCGCAGCGCGGCCGCGTGGCTACCTGTGCGGGAGGCGGGCGCGGAACGCGTCGCCCGCCGCGCTCAGCCTTTGGCTCTGCCGCCGCTACCGCGCCCACGCCCACGCCCACGCTCCAGAATCTTGGCTTCATGCACTACGCAGGCGCCATCTTGTTCAACTTAAATTGATTGATTGATTTTTTCGTGTTTCCGGGCGCGTCAACAGCTTTGGTCATTAGTCCCGTTAGTGTAGTGCATGTTCTTTTTTTTTCTCGGGAGATGGCGGTGATCTTCCCCCGCTGGATGGCGAGATCCGGCACCGACCTACCGTCGGCTAGTGGGGTTTCCCCCTAACCAGGACTCTCCCACCAGCGGGGCACCGCCCAGCCCTAGCCGGGACCGAAATAATATATGATAGTGTGGTGCAGTGTGTGTGTGTGTGAGAGGAGAGAGGACAAGGAAGAAGAGGACAGATCGCGCGCGCGCGGTACGTGGCCCGTTAGGGCACTGCTGCTCCGCATTTCACCTGTTGATCGGAGAAACCACGGAAAACTACCGATCAGAGCAGCCGGCCGCTAGAATTCTCCTCGAGACAGCGACTAAATTCGACTTCAACTTAAACATTTTTGCGCTATGGATTTGGTTGATTTGTGATTCTGGGCGCGTCAACTGCAAAGGTCATTAGTCCCGTAAGTGTAGGACATGATTTTAACGCGGGAGGGGGCGGTGATCTCCCCTCGCTGGATGTCGAGACGACCGAGACCCTACGTCGCGGTCGGCTTCTGGGGATTTTCCCTGATCAAGTGTCTCCTACCAGCTCCAGCCGGGACAAGCCCTTAGCTCACGACATGTGTGATAGTGTATGTAAGTGTAATTTTGCGTAAATAGGGGCGAGAAAAGGACAAGGAAGAGGAAGGAATGATCGCGTGCGGTTCATGGCCAGTTGGTTAGGGTACTGCTCCAGCATTCTCATGGTGTTGATCGGAGAAACTACAGAGAGCTACCGATCAGAGCAGCCCGCCGCTAGAATTCTCTTCCAGACAGCGACGGAATCCGACTTAGCTTTCGAGCTAGAGACGAAATCATTGCCACAATCGGGACTCGAATTCCAGGACCTCGCGGTCAGAGGCACTACAGTGACATTAGTTGATGCAGGTATCGGTATCATATTCGTTTCACTAATTATAATAATTTATATCCTACGTTGTTGTCCATACTGTATTATGGATTTTGGGGACATATTACGACCTATTATGGATTTTAGGAACACAACCTCATGTATAACATTTTGTACAATGTTTAGGATCGTTCATATTAATATTGATATTTATTTAGATATAGATAATATATCTGAACATAATATGCCTGTTTTGTTTCTAAAATGTTTAAAAAAAGTTTTGATTTTAAAAACACTTTAAATACCACGATATTTACTGAATGATCTGATGCATTTCAGTTACTATAACAACATTTTGTACTGCAAATTGATAGATCAAGAACTCTCTGTTTCTATCATTCGAACGTTGATATTACTTACATGGGACAAGTACCCTCTATTTCGGTTTTCAGATTTTGTCTAGAAACATTGTGAAGGCTATAGAATGAAGTCCTGCTTTTAGGTTCCCCGCATTTCATCCACTTTACAATTCATGGCGTCAGTTAAACTTCATAAATTATATAAATCAAGATTTTAAGGATTATTAGCCAACATTTCTTTGTGTAATTATTTATGGTCTAATTGTACAAATCGATATTAAAACAAAGCGAGTTTAAGTACAAAGCGAGTTTTTCTATCCTAACATTCATCTACGGAGTTGAATGTTTTGAGAACCTGTGTCAAATGTTAGTGTAAAACCGAGGTGGAGTTTAAATGGTCCAGCTTTCATGTGAGTAACTACACAGGTCAGAGTACCAGGGCCAGGACATGTAGTATGTGAAAGAGTCCCACACAATGAGTGGTGCAGGGAAAGCGAGTGGTCACAAGGGCGCTCCAGTCACGTGGGCACAGTGTGTAGACCCTCGACGAGCTAATGGGTATGTGGGCTTCTGAACGAAAGAGCAAATGGAAACGCAAGAAACTTAGTTAAACTGCACATTCCAAGTAGAATATACTTTTCTCTTGATAATATGATGCTTTCAGATCATGTATTTTCACTAGTGGCAAATTCAAACTCATTGAAAAATTCCTCTTATTTTTACTTTATTTTGCCTATTTTAGTATTTATAAATTATACAATGTACAGTTTACATTTTTTGTGTGTCTTGATTACTATCAACCCTACAATTTTTTTCTATTTATTGTTGTGTGTTCATCTCTTTACAGTTACAAAAATATTTTTAATTATTATAGAGAAAGTGTCAGAGAATATGTCGCAGAATATTGAGCATCAATTAATGACTTTAATAATTATTCATGTCTTAGTACAGGCAATAAATAATTGCGACAGAGGTGATTTCAATTTGAAGATATATTGTATTCAATAAAAAGTATTCATATTTAGAGCATTTAAATATTGTACGAATATTAATAAGATCAAAGAAACAAAACTGTCTCGAAAACATGGATTTTTTTATTAATTCATAAGTTGTTTTTTTAGTAACTCTGTAGGTTGTGAGAAGAAAAAATTGAAATTGAAATCGAAAGGAAGTTGATAAGGTTGTTTCAATCGAAGTTGATTGTTGGTGCATCTAATTTTCAGTTATTTATGGGTTTACATACTTATCCATAGAGGAAGTGTCAATTTCGCATAAACGATGGTCAATTGTTGGGAATTTCTAGAAACTAACACACACAATTTTGGAGTCTAGAAGTACGTATTGTATTTGCAATGATGTTTCTTTACCTTCGTCGCGTCGATGTTCAATGGGGAAAATGTCGGTGAGCACTCGCCTAATCTGCGCACTTGATTGTGCTTTGTTTACATGTGATTTCCTGTTTCCAAACCTCAAGACGCGGAGTAACAACATCCAACCAGAAAGTTGCTTAGAATGATAGACAAGATTTTGGCGAAGAAATTTCACTAGATATCAAAGATTTTTAAATAGTTTATTTTACATTTACTTATAAAACGAGGTAACGCTTCACGAGAGTGAAGTGGAGTGAAATGGAGAGAAAGGGTAAATATTACAACAACAACAAAATGGATGGATGGATGGATGGATGAATGAATGTTTACAAATACGCTTCAACGTCTGTAGTGAATGTTCCAAAATTTTGCATGAATATTTTTGAGATATTGAGAAATTTACAAAAGGTTCTTGGGTTCAAACATTACTTTAAAATAACTAAAAAACTTTACAAAATGTTGTTTAATCATCCGCAATGTATGTAGTCATTACAGGTTGCGGGGAACGGGTGCAGTTGGGGCGGATGGGCAGATCAGAGAGAGAGAGAGGGAGAGAGAGGGAGAGAGAGAGAGAAGGGGGGAGAGAGAGAGAAGGGGGGAGAGAGAGAGAGAGAGAGAGAGAAGGGGGAGAGAGAGAGAGGGGAGAGAGAGAGAGGGGGGAGAGAGAGAAGGGGGAGAGAGAGAGAGAAGGGGAGAGAGAGAGAGGAGAGAGAAGGGGGAGAGAGAGAGAGAAGGGGGGAGAGAGAGAGAAGGGGGGAGAGAGAGAGAAGGAGGGAGAGGGAGGGAGATAAAGGGAGAGAGGGGGAGAGGAGTGGGAAGGGGAGGAATGGCGGGATGGGCTTTGAGGATGGAGCGAAGCGGGAAGGGACGGAACAACTTGAGACGGAGCGTAACCTGGTGGGGATGTTAATAAAATTACATTCATATTACTTTATTGTTAGAATTCATTACTTTCTCTGTCTAATAGGAAATTGTGCTCGAACAAACTACAGAGCGGTAATTTAGTTGATTTTCACGTAGGCAGACTATTGCTCATTAACATGTTTGACTTTAGATTTAGTACATGCACGTCATTTCACCGCAAAAAGAGGGAAGATCATTCAACATTCAGAACTTCCGTCGCAATGTCCGCGTCGGGATGCGGCTGTCTACTGCAGCAATTCAGCAGCCTCTTCCTCGGTCGCGACCGCTGCCTCGCCCTGCGGTCTGGAATTTAATCTCTCGTCTATAGGGCGGGGGTGGGGGGAGGGGGCGCTCTGGGCGGGTCGGGGGCAGCCTCGTCGCAGGTCCGCGCCCTGCCCCGCCCCGCCCCGCCCCGGCCCGAGTCCAATCCGATCCAATCCATCCAGGTTTTCACAGTTCGGTGGCGGCGCATTGATCGGAAGAGACACAATTTAATAAAGCTACTGCGGTGATGTTTTACACGTATATTTTAGCTTAAATTTCCTGGCGGAGCGCGACAGGACGCGTCATGACGCCTCTGCTGCAATTTCCGATAACTAGATATTCACAAATCAGAATTTGCAGCGCCCGGCCCTATGCTTCGCGTGGCTTTCATTGGCTTTCGTCCGAAGCTTCATTTTTGCAGAACGGAGCTTTTAAAAGAAAAATATTATTATTGAAAGGACTTTCTAGGCGTGTTTTAATTTCTCATGTTGATAGAATATTATGGGAAATAGTAAAAACATCGATAGTTTGATGAGATTATTTTCTGGAGAAATGGTGTAAATTTCGTTTATGGAGTGCTTTAAGGTACAAAGTATATATCTAAAATGCTCTATGGGGAAGTTAAAAGTTATTTTGTTCGTGGTCACATATATTTTCAATGATTGTGAGCGATAAGTGATTAAAATAACTTATTTTATGTCGTGTACTTTTTGACATCTTCTGATATAAAATATAAGCAATTGCATGCGGTTTAGGCCTATATGCAATAAGTACTAAGTGTTTTAATTCAATTCTACATTTACAAAATATATCGATAGGCAACACAAGCTAATCCTATCTCACCCTTAAGTTGTCGTGAGGGAGAAGGAGAATCGGTTTTAATGTAGGTCAAGTACATGATATTGATTTAACTTTTTCGCATTTCTCAGAATCTTACTAGTGTTGTTGAGAAAAGAAATTCCGTAAACGGAAATGCTTTTGTGTCCGTCAGAGAGTTTGAAATTGCATGCATTATTTTGGACATAGGAATTCTGAAATATCCAAGCGATTGTAATACTACGGCACATTGAGTTTATTTCCCTTTTATATGAGAACGAAGTTGCTGAAAACAAGATCAAATATGCCTTTGCTATCTTCATTTCGAGGGAATGGAAGTTACATACTATAATAGTGGTCTGTGTCGCAGTTTCTAGCCAATGCATATTGGTGGATGTCTACATGTTGTCAATATTGGAAATGGTCGTGTAATTGTCTATTCGCCTTTTCTGTGGATAGAATGAGCTGTACGAATATCATGTTTTAAATTTTTGTTGTAAAAGTCCTCGATGTTTGCTCGGAATCGCGAGGAACAATGTTTAATTCAGGACCTACGATGTAATTACTCTCGCTTCCCTTATAATCGGTAAATGGATGAAACCTCTTTTCCAACGGTATTGTCCAATTTTCTAATACATGCAAATTTGTAATATCAATTTTTGAGAAATATTCCGGACTATTGGTCCTAATATTGTAACAGTCTGAATTTTATAATTTTCTAAATTTTGAGATGAGCGTTTTGCTTTAAAAAAAAGCAAGGAGTCTTCATTTTTTAATCCATCCAAATCATTTGATTACATCTGTTGAAGAATGCTGTTGAAAACGCATTTCTGCGGCCAGAGGTGAAATCGCCGGGAGAGGATCCCGGGCCCCTTGGCGAGGTCCGTTTCCGGCGCCTTCCCCCGCTGTCGCTTTCTCTGGCGCGCGGGGGAGGACGTTACGTGGCCGGCGGGGCGGGGCGAGGCGGGGCGGGGCGGGGCGGGGGCTGGGAAGTGTGTGAACGGGACCGCGAGAGCCGCGCCGCGCGGTGTTGCCTCACCGCCTTGCCAGCCACTGAGGCGCTCGCCTGCCCGCCTAGCCATCCTCCGCTCGGCGTCGTCTTTGCCCTCTAAAGAATCACAGCGGATACTAAAGATATTTTAGCTAACCACTCGAATTTCGAAGGATCTTCGGGGAAAATTAAAAATCTGTAACCGTTTCGAGGAGATTTAAGCAACGCGCGAGAAGGCGATTCTAAAATTTAACATCGTCTCCGAAAAGTAGGAAAGAAATGTTGAGTAGTCATTTGTGAGAAACAGGATTAAAGCGTGCATTTATGTGTGAAAATGGCGTAAATAATTACTATACCTAGTGGTTCAAGAAAAATCAAGGTCAGTGGATAATCAGCATAAGTTATAAATAATACGCACTGAATATATATTGTGTGGTATACTGATATGATTTTCGTGAATTTAATAAGCAAAAATATTGAAGTAACTCATCCATTTTAAAATAGTAAGAAGTATGATACTTTATTTTTCTCGTATTTCATCGTCAAAATAAATCTTCTACTTAAAATTAAATTAAAATTGGTGGCAGAATAACGACAATTGTAAAAAACTATTGTTCATTTTGAAAAACGTTTGTGATATACGAATTACCTTTTAATACCACGACACCGGCTTCGATTCCCGGAGAGGGCAAAATTAAATGTCTCGCTGTCTTATTCCATTTCATATAACTGGTTTATAAGATGAAAGCAAATCGAAGGTAGAGAATGGCAATAAATGACATAAGGGGTTGAAACTGCTTACCACAGGTATGCCAGGCCGTTATTCTGAGACACCATGGCATGGCCATACTCTGATAAGGCTGGAGTGCCAAAGTACATAATGATATATTGAAAGTAAAGAATTATTTTCGTCATTTTCTTCCAATGAAATTCTTAAGGGGCTTATTTGTGGTTACTACGAGATATTCAAACATCAGAATGTAGGAAACAGTAAATTTTTACCATTCCAAATCAACAATATGGTTGTAATTTTCCCTAGCAATACAATCCAAACTGCATTTTCTCACTCGTCGGTATACGTCGTGAATTCTGTTTATTGAATAGAATGTCCATTCGCATCCACTTGACATGAATGGTGCCGTAGCAATCACGGCCTGCGCAATTTTACTGTTCGTAATACCTACGTGCTTGACTCCTCTAGGCCTGTGTTCATTTTCCCCTCCTCACATGCACCGCCTTCCATTTCGTCGTGGCTCGCCCTGTCAGGCGCACCGCCCCGCCCCCACCGCCCCCGCAGTGCAGCGCGGGGCGGGGCGGGGAGGGACGGGGCGGGGAGGGACGGGGCGGGGAGGTGGGTGGACGGGGGGCGGGGTGGGGGGGAAGCGCTCGGGGCGCTGGGGCTGTGCAGGGCGGGAGACGTCGCGTCATCGCGCGGGGCCCGCCCGTCCCGCGCAGGTGTCGGAACTTCGTCACCCTCCCCTCCCCTCCCCTCTCCTCCCTTCTCTTCCCCTCCCCTCTCCACCCGCCCACGCCCCCGCGCCGGCGCAAGCCAACACGCGCGTGGCCCAAACTTTTAATTAAATATCCGGCATTCCGCGACGCGTGCATGCCTAATGGGCGGGGCGGAGCGGGCGGGGCCGGGGCGGGGACGGGGAGGGAGCGGGGGCGGGGAGGGGGCGGGGAGGGGGCGGGGCCGCCGCCGGGAACCGCCGCGCGTCTGCTCGCGGCCGCCGCTGCCGCCCAAATTACCCCGTGAATGGCGGCGCTGAAGTGCGGTGGCCCGGAGGCCGATCCTTGGGGCCGCCTCCTTTCGGCGGCCCCGCGCGGCGCGGCCGCCGCCGTCGCAGCCGAGACGGATAGGGCCCTGAGCCCATTCAGAGCCTCGGTAAATGAGTGGCCCGCCCGCCAGCCCGAATTACACCGCCACCCGAGGTCTTCCAGGGCGCTGAAAGCCCCCGGCCGACGCGACGCGCGGGAGGGGAGGTGACGGAGGGGCGGGTGGGGGTAGGGACGACAGTTGATGTAGGGGTGGCGGTGCACGTGCGGTGACAACAGAAGCGGGTTTTATGGGCGCAGCGAGCGAACGGGTCGCATTGCAGACGACGAAGATGGAAACGGAGGTGACGAGCGGATTTGGGAGGGCGAGGTGAGGGTAGGCAAGGCCTTCTCCGCTGGCAGCCGCCCCTCGTGCTAATGAATAAGGCAAACAAGGTGGGAGCGCGCCGCGCCGTCGATCGGGGCGGTGGCCCGTCCGGGGCGATGCCCGCCCGCTCGCTCGCCCGCCCGCCGCTCGGCTTTGGATGGCGTCCAGCCCCTCACGCCGGTGCTCAGTGGCCGATGCTACTACGTTTGGCGTCGTGTCCCGCATGTTTACCAATGTCTGGAAGATCTTGCAGTTACGATTTCAAGAGATCAGCACCTCACTCCGAACATACTTGTACGCTTTTCACAACCGTACTTATTTCGTTCCTGTTTATCGTCGGTCTGTATTATGAATGAAAAGCGACGAAAATTGCTACTGATCTTCTAGAAACATTTGTGTTTAATATTGGGCAAACATTGTGATACATCCTTAGACATTTATAATTGCAACATATTTTTGTTTCATTTATTTGTAAACTTCACTTGTAATCCTAACTTGTATTGTGTGTAAGATTGATATGATCATTAAATACTAGTAGTCTTCATTTTCTCAATTGTTTTCACTTCAATATCTAAACTAATAATAAAATCTTGAACCTCTTGCAAAGGAATATTCTCTCGTTTGGTTCACTGAACGTTCGTGATATGTTTTGAACATGTTGAATATGAAAACAACGTGTCTTCTTGCTCAACAGAATGCGATACGCAAATTTCATTGAACCTGGACAACTAAGGGAAGTAATATTATACTTATATACTAAGGGAAACAAATGTTGTACTTTTTTTCAATTATGCCTGACGATGGAAACAACTAATTTCCGAAATGTTGTGCTATATGTATTGTGTAATAAATATAAATATAAAAAGTGTTCTGTCTTTAAAAATCAAAGACGAAAAATATTATAGTATATTGAAGAAATACAGAAAAAAATAATTTTTATTTTGATATTATATTATATTTGTCAGTTTTATTTTCTTTTATTAATAGCCTTTTTCGTGGAATATTATTTAAAATGAATTGGATAGTAATTTCACTTAGATTCTGTTTGACTAGCGCAGTGGTAGTTATTGGAGGGAACAATTGACTGACGTTTAAGATCTGAACGCACGTCATTTTGGTTTGTGTTGTTGCTGTGAGGTTGTCCTTCAAAACCGGCCAATTCTTTAGTTTAAAATGTCTAGTGAATCAAAGGTGGAGTTGACAACTCCAGAAATAAGAGAATAACGAAGATGGTGACGTAGGAATAATTATTGTCGCAACTTTTGTACTCTCTCGCAGGCGGTCTAGTAAATCAATGCCACCTGCGGTGGGAAGGGTAGGAAACAGTCCGCTAGGCGGTCTTGGCTGAATCCTGCCTGGCAACTGCTACGAAACGATTGATTGTAACAGTTTAACTTATAAATGTTACTATAAGTTGTAGAAAAAGTACCGTATGAAACTCGATGTAATGGGTATTTATTCACTCGTGTGAAGTTTACCATACTCGCTCGTACCTCACTCGTAACGTAATATCACACTCGTGTATTAATACCCATTATTACATCATCTTTTCATAATATACTATTTAGCTTATTTGTATGTAGGTACAATAATTTTTTACTTCGCATACATTACTTCAGAATAGAACAGAACTCTTATTTCAAAATTAGCTCTCTTATTTGCTCCCAAATTTCAATAAAGAAGGAAACATTGGCATGTGCCATCTGAATAAAGATTTTAGAATACAATGTCCACGTAATTCATTTGTCGAAAGTCTTATTAACAAATCACTATACATCATGGACCTTGTCTGATATTTTACAGAGCCGTGCTCCCCTCTCGACTCATTCTTTATTAGTCTTTATTACAGCCTGCTCCATGGCCCATCAAGAATCGCTTCTAATGCGATTAACAGAAAATAGGGTCCATCAATTACGCCTCCCCTTGCCAACAAAGTTGTACGAATTACGCACCGGGCCATTTAACGGTTTCCCTCCTGAAGGATGAGTTACCGCATAGGGTCTGAGGCGACGAAGCGGCGCACTGACTCGCTCACGCCCCCCCTCCCCCCTCCCCCCCCTCGCCCGCGCCGCCCGGCCAAGCCAGCTCCTGCAATTTCCATAGTGCCTCACCCTGGATCTTCAGCGAAATCCCGCCTTTGTGTCTTACAACCAAGCGCTTGCGACGTTTCACAGCATCGTTCCCGATATTGTGATTGTTATTGTGATGTTCCACGAACACTCGCTTCCTAGCCCGCCTTTCGGTTCTGGCGCCTCGGTTGGTGAACGCGAAGGTGAACAACCTATTTTGTATTGAGGAATAAGGGGTATTTTGGAATGAAAAGCAATGAAACTGATGCTATACTCAATGTCTGGATTACATGAACACATTTACAACATTTAACGTAAAACAATGTCATAATCGATTATTATTTCGTTAACAAAATTTAATTGCATGTTAATAAATTCACTTGATTATTTTTGCAAACTCAAGAGTTAAAGATATATATATATATATATATATATATATATATATATATATATATATATATATATATATTGCGTGTGTGTGTATGTGTGTGTGTGTATGTGTATATGTGTGTGTATGTGTGTATGTGTATGTGTGTGTGTGTATGTGTGTGTGTGTGTATAAGGCTTTATTCGAAAAATAGATTTCAATGGCTTATTTCAACAACACATTCTTTTTTAGTCCAAATAAGTAATGTTTTCTGATCAGAACATTTTCATGGAGTACACTGGAAGCACCTCAGCCTAACCTCTGTTTAAGAAAAAGAAATTTACTTCTTATCTTCTAAACCACTTTATGCTCCGCTTTACCCTCACCCTTCATCTAGTAACCCGCCACGTGCACAGTTTTCAGAGCAAGGAGGTTGTACGTCGAAAATTTGTAGAGAGGAGATTGATGTAATACACTTTGAAGTATCATCATTCAACGGTATTGCACGATTCACAAGAGTTCAAAAGCGTAAAATACTTGCAACAATTATTAGAATGTCAAAAATTGACAAGAAATAAAGAATACATGTACCATTTTTAAAGTAGCTGGGAAGTTTGTCGCTTTTGAAACAGAAAAATGTTCATTGTCACCAATCTAAATACAATGGTTATTTAAATATGAACTCTGAATGAGTTAATAATTAATGAATTATAAATTTCCCACAGAATCATCCCATCTTATTCCGTCGAATAACTACAATAGATATTATTGAATTCTAATTACCTATTGTATTTTGTTCATATGCTGATGATTTCGATTAAAAGTGTCGTAATAAAAATATATTTGCATAATTGAGATATCCATCACATTGAGCCGATAAATGACTCCAGCGTAGCAAAAGAAACAAGAAATGACTCCAGTCTAGCACATGATATGATGCCGAATGGTCACGATTCGAAGACGGTGTAAAATCGTACGGAAGGAACACCCTCTTGCAGTGCCTTCCCCAACTTAACTCTCTGCGCCGCCCCAGCCGCACTCCCACCGGCCTACTGCGGCACATCCGGCAGCGGCCACTGCAACGCAGCCGCCGCCCTTTAATATTCATGTAAACAGCGGCGAGTAAAATTCTTTTAACTTTCTATTTACTTTAATTTGTCCGCGCACCGCAGCGCCGCGCCGCGACGGCGCAGGCGGTGGAGGCGGTGGCGGCGGTGCTCACCCGGGCGCGCGCGTAATTGCCGCGGCGACGCGCACGCGACTGCGCCCGTTCAACCATCCTCGTGTGACGCCTCCCTTCCCACGCCCCTCCTCACTCCCCCCACACTCGCCCCGCTCCTCCCACGTCCATTTTACACACCTCCCATGCGTCTCTCCACCCCTTTCAAACTCCTCCCACGCACCTCCACGCTCTTCACTCACCCCCAAGCCCCTCACACGCCGCTCCTACAAATCTCCCCGTCCCTCCCCCACCCTACCCGCCCCACCCTCTCCGCCCCTCTCACACCCTCCCCACCCCTCCCTCGCCCGTTCCACACACCACCCGCCCTTCCCACACCCCTCACAGACTCCCAAATCCCTCCCCTCTTCTTCCACTCCATCCCCGCCCCTCCCACGTTCACACACCACCCGCACTTCCCACGCCCTCCCCGCCTCTCCAATGATTCCAAATCTCCTCTCACGCACTTCCCCGCCCCTCACACGCCCCAAGCCTCTCTTATAACCCTTCCCGCCCCTCCCCTACCCTCCCACGTCCTCCCCGCCCCTCCCTCTTTCGCCCGTTCCACACATAACTCGCCCTTCCCACACCCCTCACAGATACTCCCAAACCCCTTCCCTCCTCTCCCACTCCATCCTAGACCCTCCCACATCCCTCCCACGCCCCTCACATGCTCCTTCCACGCCCCGGAATCGAAGAAAATGTTTTTTGTTTCATTAACAATGTTTTAACTGTTCACTTGCTTGTCATACAATTCGACCTTCGTGTAAGTAACTCATTGCAATTTCCAGTGTCGACTGAATACTCATACTCATTGGGTCACTGCTCATCACACAGCCTACGTCATGCAACATCACCCTCCAAGAAAGATGCCGTCCGTCATGAAATTTTTACTACACACGTGTGGTTTTGTGGATTTTTTTTATATTCCTGCTATTAATGAACTGTTGTAACACAATTTTACTGTCGCATTCATGAAGGCCTTGTTTGTTAAAATATTTAATTTACTGCAATGTTATAAGAGAGTATTTTATATGTTCATGTGCAGCGTACGTACTACTGTTTGAAAACTATTTTGTTTGGTTTTGTTCAACACACATTTTGCTGCTGCATTCCACTAGTTTATCCTATAAAACCGGTTAATACGAGCAAGAGATAACATATCTAGGACCCACTACCTTTCATTCAAAGAACCAATCACGAAACTTCCAGGAGTATAAAGCTGAAACGTCTTTCCAAACGAAACCCCTTAGTGTTTAAGTGCGTAGATTCCGAGTCGCAAGGCCTGAGAATGCGCGGTGCTGGCTTTGGCAGCCGCTTCGCCGTGTGCGCTCCGCAGAGGAGCTGCAGCCGGGGCCGCGGGCGCTGCCGGGCGAAATGAGGGGACGGAGTGACGACTGGTTAGGAGAGAGTATAAAAATCGAAGCAGATGGAGACGAAGTACTAAAGCTGTGCTGAGAACGCCGAGGATCGTCGGGGCATAAACATCTAGATGGCCGCCTCGTAAAGCTGAGAACGAAACGAAGCCCGAAGTAGCGGCCGTTTTGTCTCAAGTTGAGCGTAAGAGTAACGCATGAAACCTCGAATGCTGGGAGGAGGGGCGCCGAATCGAAAATATCAGTAATTTTGTCTCGGTAATAAAAGCGAAGCTCAAGAAACCCTGCTCTGGAATTTAATGAAACGGTTTTCCGACGAAGTATCGGAGATCGTGATTAGGAGTTATTGAAGACGAAGTTAATGGAAGAAATTATTTGCTTACGTATGTAAAATGAATCACTGATTGAGAAAACTGAGATGAAAACTAATATGAAATGGTAATAAACGTAAATCGAAAAAGAATACGGATATGATGATAATAAGTTTTGTAACATTTTTATTAGCTCAAGAATATCCTCTGTTGAAGATAATATTGAAATCATTCAACTATTGGTTTCAAGAAGAAATTTCAATTTCAATCCAAGACGAAGTGTGCATTGCATGAAGAATGGTTACGAGAAACTCTTGCATCGGAAAATAACGCAACTTCCTCGCTGGAAATTCTGGCAGAAAACTACAGGGAAATGAGGAATCTCTGAGAATATGTTCAAACCATTCCCTTAAACGTAACTCCCCTAAACACACTCAGACCCAAAGTTTCTCAACGATGATGCAGACCAATCATTTTTCTTTTCTTTCGTGACGTCTGAAACGCACGTAAGGGACATTATTTTATAGACATTCTTCAAGTTAATAGTAGACAAAAATAAACATCTTTTCTGTGAAATTTACTTGAAGAAAATGTAATGTAATGTGGTTTCTTGTTTCATCACATTATCCATTGAAACAAATTTCCAAATCCACAATATGGATGTATATTATTCACATATCTTAAACTAAATATTCATTTTTCTCCTGTCATTTACCTATATTGAGTGAAAAGATATCTAAGTCGGGGTGACAGAGCGTGGCGAGCGGTTTCGAGCGCGCGCCGTCCCAGTAAACAATGGAAGGCCGGCCTCCACCGTCGCGGCGGGTGTGCGAGGCGCGGGCGGCGGGCAGTGACCTCCCGGGACGCCCTCCACGCCCACCGCCCGCCCGTTCGCGCGCGGGGCGAGCGGGAACGTGGCGAGGCGCAATAACAAAGGGGCGGGAAAAGCAACACGCGCTCGCCGCCCTCTGTTTTCGCTGGGCGATCGGTGGTGCGATATGCGGGCGCCTCCTCCCCTCCTGCCCCCCGCCACGCCCCGACTCGCCTCAACCCCGTCTCCCTGCGGACCACCCGCTGCCCCGCGCCCTGCTCCCCGCCACGCCCCTCTCCCTCCCTTTCCCCCTGCCGTGTACACTGTCTCACTCTCCGCCCTGTCGCCGCCCCGGCCCGCCCCCGCCCCGCCCCCGCCCCGCCCCGCCCCCGCCGCGCCCCCGCCCCGCCACCGCCCAGCCCCCGCCCCGCCCTGCCCCGACCCGCCCGCCCCCGCCCCCCCCCACCCCGCCCCTCCCCGCTCCCCCCGCCCCGCCCCGCCCCGCCTCGCCCCCGCCTACCCTTGCCTGCCGTCCGCCGCGCGTCCTCGCCTCCGCTATCTCGCCGGGATTTGCGCTGCCTTCCCGCCGGCGAGTAATGAAAGTCTACGGAGCGCCGCGGCGGATTTAAACGCTGAATGATGGGGGTGTCGAAATCAAAATGGCTGTCTGGGTGGAGAAGGAAACTCGCTTGTTTATCGGCGCTTCTTAAAGAAGGCGAGATTTCCTTCGATCAAGAATAAGATTTACCCATTGAGATATTGGCAATCAGAATGCGAGGAAAGAAAAAAGAAGTTGA
This sequence comes from Teleogryllus occipitalis, assembly GCA_011170035.1. Lineage (NCBI taxonomy): Eukaryota > Metazoa > Arthropoda > Insecta > Orthoptera > Gryllidae > Teleogryllus > Teleogryllus occipitalis. The sequence goes on along the minus strand of BLKR01015263.1, from coordinate 25,826 downwards.
AACGCACAAAGAAAAAGAATGCTTTATTTGGAGAAATAAAGGAACTACTGGGACCATTGTAAAATAAACAATGTATTTTTCTTCTCAAAACATCTCTTCTCTGTGGAGAGTTTGTAGGTGGAAATGCTTGCATTTGAAATAGATGAATTTTCCATTTTGTTTCTATGTCGATTCCCTGCATTAAAATTTGAAGTCAGGGAGAATTAAATTTCTTTATACATTTAACACACACACACACACACACACACACACACACATATATATATATATATATATATATATATATATATATATATATATATATATATATATATAGTGTAAATGAATAATTTATATTTAATCATGATTAAAATATTTTTCTTATTTTTAATCTTAAACCAATAAGTAATAGCGTAAACAATGAGTTTAATAATTGTAGCTTGTAATTCCATTAAAAATAAGGATTGTTCGTAAGAGTAGACCTAGTACGTTCAGCTAGTAGACATTCTACTTGTATGTGAAATGATCTTGTTGGAATAAGTCAGAAGAACTTTGTTGAAGGTGATGATGTTGCCACGAGGATGATCGTTTCTAAAGAACAATTTTGCAGTGCAGGATTAGTATAATTCTAGAAGTTTAGCAGTCGGAAAGAAAGCGGAACGGGTTCGAAAAGCACAGATTTACAACACGAGAAAGAAAGAGTTTTGCTTTGTTAAGAAGATGCGATTTGTTCGCCTGGCAAATCCTCTGTGGATCGGCTAACGTGGCCGCTGGTGTTGGCCGCAAGTGCCGCCCTTTTCCCATTGGAACCGCTTCCTTCGCCCGCCTTCCCAGGGCCTCCTCCAGCGCCGGCTTGCTCCTTCGCTGCTCCTCTCCGCGCTTGTCTTCGCCCCCGCCCCGCCTCCGCGACGGCGCGTGTCTCGCGAACTCCGCGGATGGATTAGCCCCCGGAACATCACTCACCCCCACCGCGCCCCGGCGCCCTCGGCGGCGGGGCGGGGCGGGGGCGGGGGCGGGGCGGGCCAAGAGCGAGGAGCGGGCGGGCGCCGGCGGGTGACATAGATCGAGAGCTCAGCGTTCCAAGGTAACCTGGCGTTAAATATACACCACTTAGTTGGTGGAATTAATGCGCTCCCAAGTTGCCTACTTAACGCACTCCCTAATTCTGTCCTCCGGGCCCCGCCCCGCTCCGCCCCGCCGCGTCCCGCGCGCGCGCCGAGCTTCTTAATTGTTCCACGGCGCGATGCGTCGCCGGGCGAGCGGGCGGGTGCAAGGGCGCTCGCGAGTGCAGGGCGACGACCCGGCCCTCCCAGACACCGCGGTCTCCACATTTGCACAATTCTTTGCTTGTTTTTTTATTTCACCATTTGCATCTCCACACCGAATTCTTTTTTGATCAGTGTTGCTTTTTTCAAATAGGTCTGCTGTGCTGTGGAAGAACGAAAACTGCCAATCTTTCATTTTAAACTAGGTATTCTTTTTCATTCATTGGTCAATTTTTAAGAAACAATATTTGAGTTTGTAAAAATCAATTACACACATCGTTATGATTAAAGGCATATGTTTGCCATATTTATTGTTTTAATATTTTTGCTTAAAATGCAATCTCTTGTTCATTATATAATACGTATCTAAATATTGTCTATAAATAAGTGAGAACTATACACTACAAATATTTTCGTGCGATGATGATTTTAGATGTATTTGGTAGAGGTATATCTCATCAACTCTGCTGTATTAGTACCTATTGATCCTCGAAGAAAAGAGTGTACTTAACCATCTCCAACCTCAATGGTCAACTTGAAGCGCTGCCAATCTGAAAATAGTCCCCTGCCCACTGCCGTGTCTTTCATAGGAGCGCGTCGTGCAGGGCACACAGAGGAACATGCGCGGCTGGAGCGCGGTGGGGGAGGGGGGAAACGTTGAGTGTTCCGCTGATGAGCTCCGCTTTTTGCCGCGCGCCATTAGAAAGAAAGCGCGTTGGCGATAAAGAGGGGGCGCAGCGGGCGCAAAGGGAGTGGCGTTGGCGGAGACGCAAAGCCGTCCGGCCCCGCCCCCTCCACGCCAGCCTCGCTTACGCGTCTCGCCCGGCGCCGGACCGTGTTATCCGGATGTCCGCGCGTCGGCTCGCCTCAGCCATGCTAATGCCCACCTGCAATAAGGCCCGCTCGCTCGCCCCGCTCCGCGTGGCTCCGCGCGGCTCGCGCGCCTCTCCCGCTCTCTGACAGCCTCCCTCGCGCTCCTTCGCTCCGCACAACCCGCCTCTGGCCGCCCTGCAAGTGGTGCGATTCCATGGAACCTGCCGTCTTTTTCTTTCTCACCCCTGATCTCATTGAGCTTGCTTTTACTCAGTGATGACAACGCTGAATATTTCTGCTTTAATTAACATTCACAAAGGAAGGATCATTTCAATGATTTGGGATTTCTTACTCGTGCTTCGCGAATCCCTGCTACTTCATTTCTACAACAAACATTATACCGTTCCGAATCTCAAGTTGATTTCTCATCCTCATTTGATCGTCTGCTTCTTCTAGATGGTCATGCAGCTTCTTTCAGTCCACGTCTCCCATGCATTTCCTTCGTAGCTACTAGTCTCGTCGCGTTGTTGCCCTCCCTCCCCCCATGCCTTTTCCTAGCGCACCCGACGCCTCCTTCCCGGGCCATGACATCCTGTCGGCTCCCATCAGCTCCGCTCACGTCACCGTGCGCCGGCGATCCACGCCCCGCCCCTCGCCCGGCGCCACGGCCAGCGCTCCGCCGACTTACTACAAGCCTCTTTGTCGCTGCGGCGCGGCGCCCCCGCCGGGTTAAATATTTATTTCCCCGCGTGAGCATACATCGTAAACGCCTGCGAGCGGCGCGGGCAGAGCGCGGAACGGGGCCGGCGGAAGGGCGGGGCGGGGCGGGACGGGGCGGGCGGCGAAGAGGGGCGGGTGACAGCGCGTGGCGCTATCAGCGCCGCCAGGCGGTCGCACGAGCGCCATTTACATACTGATAGCGGCCGGCGCTAAGTACTTGGGTAAGCACCGGCGGCGGCGGCGGAGGAGGAGCGCGGGAATCCTTGGCAGATTAGCCGCCGGCGGGCACGACCCCTGCGACGGCGGCGGCGGGCACGCGCGCGCACGCGCCCGCGTGTCCGACAGCGGCCGCCGCCCCCGCCCCGGCCCTTACCTCGGCCAGCCCGCTCCCCCGGTAGCATATTTACCCTGGGGCGCACAGTGCACTTCATTACCGTCGGATTGCCGCCCGGCGCCGCCCCCGTCTTCGCCCCTCCCGAGCCCTCGACGTCGGCCCCATGGCGGTGCTTGACGCGGCCCTCGTGCGACGCTCGGCTTAGCGCCTCTCCAGCGCCCGCAGCCCCTGCCGCTTCCAATCTCAGCTGCTCACACGGACTGCCTTCGCGCTCCACACACCCTTCCATCCCTTGGACCTTCTCTTTCTAATTCTATTATCGTTTTCCTGTTCTTCCTTTTCAGAACTTTGTATACTCTCATTTAGTCTTATGCTTCATTGGTGCATCGTATCATCCTTTCTCACCTTTTTCACCAATGCCATGTCCATTTGCAAGCGTGCCTGGAATCTTCGATTTCCCCGCTTTACCTGTTCTGCAGCGCATCGTCGTTCACGTAGGAGAAGCCATTGTTGAGGCTCGCGCCTGAAGTGCGCCTTGAAGGCTCGGCGGACACGCCACGTCCGTCGACCCCCACCGCTGCGCCGTTCGCCTGTTTCCCCCGGCCGTAAATAGGCGGAGCCGCCGCCGGCGCCGCCAGCGGGAGTTAACCATCCGCCGTATGTCTCTCTCCAGTCGGCGGGTGGGGGCGGGGCGGGGCGGGGCGGCGGTGGCAGCGGAGCGCCGGGCCGCCAGGAGAGCCGGGGGCATAAAATATGCAAAACATTACTCTTACTTTCAGATATTATCTCGTTCAAATTGTTATAAATGTGGACGCGCCGCATTTAAATTCTGGAGTTTCTGCTGCGCGCGCCGGCAGATGGGTGGACGGAGGCGGGGAGGGGCGGGGCGGGGGCGGGGCGGGGAGGGGAGGGAGCGGGGCGGGGCGGGGCAGGTCTGGTGGCGAGCGTGCCGACGAGCGGGCAAGCGGCTCGACCCTCGACCCCACCAACCCTTGGAGACAAATGCACCCGCCCGCGAAATGCAGGTGTGCAAACTGGCTTCTGCCCTCGTCTAAACTTTAAAAACGCGCGCACACCCTCCATTCCAACTTTTATGGCAAAACTCGCGCATGTCGTATTTTTAACGTGCAACAAGCCGAACAACAAAAATGTCTTGATAGATGTGAATTGCATGTGTAATAAATGAAACTTTTCGTGTGATAATGATACGTCAATCAATATAAGGCATTCGTTTGTATTATTAATTTTGTGGTATAAATAAAAATGAGTTGTGTCACATTGCTTTATTTTTATGTAATTTGACGCGCTTGTAATGCCAACCAGAATGAACGTATTGTATTTATTTTTACTCATATTCATAAATTTACATACACATACATTATTCAGACTCAGAGAAGACTCTTGATGAACTGTATATGAATCGTTCCACTGAAAGTTTTTCAAAAAATAGTTTCAAAAATGAAATTATTTTTCGCGCGATTTTTCAATAGCTCAGTAATTTCAACCGTCTTTAACTTTTTAAATACTTGTACGCACACGAACTTTTAATTTCTTAGTTACTTATTCCAATACAACATTTATACTTTTAGAAATTTGCAAATTGTTACATCTCCTGTTTTCAAAGTGAATTCAAATATGTAAGATTTATCTAGTAGAGTTTCATTTTAATATAAGTTTTCTTTAGCACTATTAAGTTTTAAGTGGCTTTATTACACTATTGTTATTTTTTAATTATATCCATTGTGTGATTTGCAATCAATTTTTATAAGATGAAATTCTCTAGCATTGTTCTCTTTATATATATATATATATATATATATATATATATATATATATATATATATATATATATATATATAAACAACATTCAATGTTATTATTTACTTTGTAGTTTCTTGATCAAGTTTATAATCTTTGCGACATTGTGTCGTCTCTGAAATAATTACTCTTTCTAACATCCACGTGTGCGTCTCGTTAGAGATCTGCCTTATCGATCCGCTCATCATTCGATTTAAGCGCCAAATTTAATTAGGTTAGGGATATCTCCCTTACATATTCATTGCCGCAAATAATATATAATTCATAACAAACACCTTTGTTTGAGGTATAGGTACTAATGCTTTCGCGTTGGGCGGTTGGTGGTATTACTGCGCTGTTCGACTCTTTATAATTTTTAGGTATCTCATGTTCTCGAACATCGCGTGACATTTAGCACGGGGTTCAATGTGATCGAAAGTGATTAATGGAAGAGAATCAATTAATAAAATTAAACAATCCCCGCAATCCAGAAGAATCATCACAACGGAAATGATAAATTGAAGTGCGTGTGTTAGGGGCTGGGTCATGAGTCCTTACCTATGCTGTTCGCCCGCTCCCCCTCATAAAACACAGAGGCAAATGTACATCGCTTGAGGGCAGCGGGCCGAGCACGCTATTCGCGCGGGTGCGTCGTGTTGTACGATTCATCCCCCCCCCGTCAACCACTTCCAATGCCCGCACCTCCCTGTCCGTCCCATCCTGCCCGTCCCACCCTGACCGTCCTGTCCGTCTGACCTTGCCCGTCCCACCCTGTTCGTCCCCCCTTCCCATCCCGCCCTACCCGACCTAGCCTCGCCCAATACGTCCTGCTCTGTCATTCCCACCCTTCCCGTCCTGTCCGTCTGACCTTGCCCGTCCCACACTCTTCGTCCCCACTTCCCATCCCGCCCTACCCGACCTAGCCTCGCCCAATACGTCCTGCTCTGTCATTCCCACCCTTCCCGTCCTGTCCGTCTGACCTTGCCCGTCCCACACTCTTCGTCCCCACTTCCCATCCCGCCCTACCCGACCTAGCCTCGCCCAATACGTCCTGCTCTGTCATTCCCACCCTTCCCGTCCTGTCCGTCTGACCTTGCCCGTCCCACACTCTTCGTCCCCACTTCCCATCCCGCCCTACCCGACCTAGCCTCGCCCAATACGTCCTGCTCTGTCATTCCCACCCTGCCCGTCCCACTCCGCCCCGAAGCCCACGAAGCTCATGCAGGCATCTCCTGCGCCGAACTGCCCGAGATGCGCCGACCCCCAGCACGCCACCCGCCACACACTCCTCTCTCAGGCCAAGGACCCTGCACTCCCTCGGTTTTTACTTTCTCGCGTACTTACATAATATTGAACATGTTATGTAAGGCTGAAATAGAATACCGCTATTTTTCGAAAAAAGCCGATTCCTAGATACCGAAATGTTTGTTTACGGCAAAATGTATGTTTGTATGTCTGACCATCCGTCTGTCAACGCTAGCGCCTAAACCGTTCAGGTGATTGTCTCTAAAATTGATATTCCGCGATTGGTCTGGCCGTGCTCGAGGCCAGACCAATGCATACCTGCATAATCGAAACGGATAATTCGATTTGGGGGTATTTCATATAAAGCTTTAACATTTTCAAAATTTTCGCAAAAATGGCTCAATATCTTTCTAATAATTTTCCCATTGCATAAAGTATGCAGGCTTAATGGCACCGGTCTCATTTTCGTTGAACTCTCTAAATTTTCGAAAGTTGTATAAAATGAAACTTTTTCTTCATCTTTCTACAACAACAAAATTAAAGAGAATAATGGAAAACTCATGAAAGAATTAACGGAAAATGTAAATCAGTTGCTAGTAACAATGCAAATTTAGCAGATGATCGTAAATGATGCCATAAGGAGAAATGAGTAGTAATGATTCTGAAGAGGAAGCGAAGAAACAATAAATGGAAGGTGACCCAGTTCAACTAGTAACCGAAACTAAACTCATGGGAATTTCCATCATGACAGGATTGACATTGTCAAAATGCATCGAACAAGAAAAAAAGGAAAGTGATATTCAACAAACTGGCAAGAGTGAAGAGACTGGGGGCTCAAACGAAATAATGCATGGGGTTGCTTCTAGATAGGTGTATCCTGTGTATGAAACTTGAATTTAATATATTTGATGACTTAAAACATTAAAATAAAATGAAAAGTAGTATTTAGTATTTAAATTGATTGATTTTTCTAATGTGCAATTCTGTATTTTTTTCTATAGTTTTTGATTTGGACTCAATCAGTCCACGTTCGAGAGTTACAATTTGAAGTATCATTTATGTTTTACATTTTTTAACATTATCGATCCAATACAAGTTTCGATTTTAATGCAATAATTAAATATATTTGTCATGATTTAAATTTGGCCTGTGTGAATAACAGATGATTTTATTAAGAAATAGTTATTCCGTACTTAGTTTATTATGTATAATACTTCATCGCGTTTACGCATTAGAAATGAAGCTGAGTAAATTCTCTGATGAAAGTTCCTATCCTGAACTTGGGTAAATTCAATATATGAACTCACAATCTGGCATCACTGACGCGCGGCGCCCCCGTCCCCGCCGACCCCGTCACCCCTGCCGCCCCCCGCCGCCCCAGACGCCCTCGCTGCCCCGCCGCCCCCGCAACCCTCGCCGCCCCCGCCGCCCCCGCCGCTCCCGCCGCCCCCGCCGTCCCTGCCGCCCCCGCCGCCCCTTGCGCCGCGGGCGTGCGCAGGTGCTCGTGGCAGTGGCCGCCGCAAAGCCAGCGTTCGACGCGCACCGCACGCGTCCGCCCCCGCCCCGCGGCCCGCCCCCCGCTGCTCGTCCCGCGTTTTTCAATTACCCCCTTCGCTCGTCGTCCGTCCCTGCGTCTCGCTCCCCAGCCCCGCCCCGCCTCGCGGCGGAGAGTTTGTTTATTTGGTGCGGGCGGGCGCCGCCGCCGGACCCCGTGGCAGTGGGAATATTAAACGGATTAAAACTTACATGGGGCTTAAGAAAAGTTAGAAATTAAAAATTATGACCACTTATAAGGGCCCCGTAATTGCCGTTCAGAGCGCACGGGCGCCAAGCCCCGCGGTCGCCCTCCCGGCTGCCACGCAGCCTTAGCGCGTGGCGCCCGCGCTCTGCCGCAATCGCCCCCGGCCTCCCCGCCCCGCTTCTTCCTTCCGCCCTCCCTCACGCGGCAGTTTCCCTTGATCGGCGCTGTTCTTTGCCTTTCTGCGACTCCTCAGAACTTCTCCCCGCTTTGCCCTCACCTGGTTTCCCCATCTGTATGTATATCTAACATCTAGGTCATTTTCGTATTTTCGTCGCCTGTGTTTTTTTTTCCACCGGACAACCACCTTCAATCGCCCTCTTTCTTCTGTTTTCATTTTCTCATTTCTTTCCCTCTCTTTGAAGTGTACTACCATTACGTCTCTCGTTCTCCGCCTTCGCCGCCCACGCCGCCCTCGTCGCCCTCATTGCCTCGTCGGCCTCGTCAGCCTCGTCGATCTCGTCGCCCTCGTCGCCCTCGTCGCTCTCGTCGCCCTAGCCGCCCATGTCGCCCTCGTCACCCTTGTCGCCCTCGTCGCCGTCGTCACCCTCGTCGCCCACGCCGCCTTCGTCGCCCTAACTGCCTCGTCGCCCTCGCCACCCTCGTCGCCCTCGTCGCCCTCGTCGCCCTCGTCGCCCTCGTCGCCCTCGTCGCCCTCGTCGCCCTCGTCGCCCTCGTCGCCCTCGTCGCCCTCGTCGCCCTCGTCGCCCTCGTCGCCCTCGTCGCCCTCGTCGCCCTCGTCGCCCTCGTCACCCTCGTCGCCCTTATTGCCCTCGTCGCCCTTATTGCCCTCACCACCCTCGCCACCGCCGCCGCCCTCGCCTCCGCCACCCTCACCGCCGCCGTCGCTGTCGTCCCCGATGTTTATCTGCGCGAGTGGGCGGGGCGGGGCGCGCGTCGCTGCGCGTCGCCGACGCCGCTGCGTGTGACCGGCGGAAAATGAAAATTAGCCGGCGGGGAGTGAATTTTTAAACGGCCTGTTCCGGCGCGCCGCCGCGCCAGATAAGCGCGCGAGGCAGGGGAGCGCGGACGGGTGTGGGGGTGGCGGGAGGGGGAGGAAGGGGTGACGCGTCGCGCCGCGTCGCGCGCGCGAATGGCCAGCGGGCGCCGCGACGGCTGCAGCGCCGAGATACGCGCAAACGCGGCAATCAGGTCGCGAACGGGCGAAGGTCAGAGTTAACTCGCGGTGAGGGTTTATGAAATGAAGTTTATGCTCGTGTAAATTCAGACGGGTTTAGATCGCTGCCCGTTTTGTCTCCCCTGCTCTGTTGGGTGGAGATTTCCTGGTTGTCGCTTCACTCTGCCTATCGATTCTTTCACCTTGATCCCTTAATGCTATTTGCTTCGTAGTTGCAATCTTGTTAGCGTTGTGCCCTCCCGCCTTGGCAACGAAATGAGTTTGCAACGATCCTCCAAACGAATTGGAAATGATGTATCGCCTATCATCAGATAGATTCATCTCTTGTTCTGGCCACAGAATCAATGTTCATTACATGGTGATAAGAGGAGAAAATATTGCACAATTTTTATGGGTGAATATATTGCTTATACAAAATGAAACTGCTCATTTAAAAAGTAGATATTTTTTTAGATCCACCAAATATGATTTATCAGTTATTTATTTAAGAGTTGGCCTATAACCAACAAATTATATCTCAATTATTATCCATAAAAACACGTTTTTACCCTGTCTTTTGTGTCCTTATCTATCAAATAAAATATTTTATAACTTGAATGCCACATAATGATTTTCGTTCTGACTTAAGAAACACTCGCTTATTTACGTTTCTCTCACCCAACTGCTATAAATCTAAGTTGGTACCCATTGTCTTAAAAATCATTCTCCCTAAAATTCAAAGGAATCCAGAGATATGCACGTAGAGTTAAATCTTAGACACCAATCAAGGACTAGATTTTTATTTTTCGTGAGGTGTGGGTAGTTTCCAGAGCTTCAATTACTCGTACTACCTGGACAACAGGGACCTTCCACTACTTCAGTCCTTCCAGCTCTATCTGAATATCGCGGTATTTCATTACTAGTTCTATTTCTTTTTTATCCTATTATTTGATGGTTAGCTTAGTCTTCTTTTCATAATTGCAATCCCTTCAACGAATTTGAGATCTCTTTTTTATGATCCAACTGAAAGCAGATATTCATTTCATTTCATGTTCAGGAAATTTGATTGCTGTATTATTATTATTATTATTATTATTATTATTATTATTATTATTATTATTATTATTATTATTATTATTATTATTATTATTATTATATTTTCCTGTACTTTTCTCAGTAAGCATTGGGAACCATTCATCTATTCATGCGACTTAGGCTCTAGCAAATGCAACTGGTAATGACAGATCTGAGGAAAGACGGAGAAGAAATTCATCTTTGTCCGTCGTTCAATTTAAAAATTTTCGCACAATATGGCAAGTCTGTAGGATTAAAGCTTTTTGGATGGTTATGCAGATTCCTTTTGATAATCCTATTTTTGTAAGACCTGAAGCAAATCGGTCTGTCACCACTCCTGTGGCTGAGATGATTATTGGCACTATTTCAACCTTACTCAGTTGCCAAACATGTTGGATTTCTGCTGCCAAATTCTGGTATTTTGAAATCTTCTCCGATTCTGTCTTATTCAGATTTTTTGTCAGTGGACAGCCTACATCTATGATTGTTGCATACTTTTGTATTTTATTGATCACTACTATGTCCGGGCGATTATAATCCACAGTTTTATCAGTGACAATAGGCCTATCCCAGTAGAGTACTATTTCACTATTTTCTATAACCGGTGAAGGTGAATATTTGTAAAATGGTGGAGGGTTCTCAATTAGTCTATAATTTGATGCCAATTGTCTATGGATTATTTTGGCTACTTGATTGTGCCTCCCAAGATATGCAGTGTTGGCAAGAACTGGGCAACCTGCAATCACATGGTCGATGGTCTCATTTGGTTGATTACACATTCTACAGACGTCTTTTATACTGCTCTTCAGTATGTGTTTATCATAATTGCGTGTTTTTATTACCTCATCTTGAATTGCTATTATAAATCCTTCAGTTTCAGGAAATAAATATCCCATTTTCAACCACAGGAGAGAAGAGACTTTATCAACTGATGGGTTATTTAAGAGATTAGGATATTTTCCATGAAGGGTCTTGTTCTTCCAATCTGTCTGCATGTTACATATCTGGGAAACAATTTCAGTGTTGGTTTCAGTCTTCTGGAGATTTAGAGCCGAATAGTTTGCATCTACAGCAACTACATTCTTCAGTAACACACTATCGGAGGCGTGAAAGTACATTCGCATTTTCTTTTCTTGTGACCTGCACAGATTGAAGATATTAAGCAGGCCTCTACCTCCTTGGTTTCTGGGAAGATAAAGCCTTTCGACAGCGCTCTTGGGATGATGTATTCTGAATTTTGTGAGGGTGGTTCGAGTAATCGTATCCAGTTCCCGAAGGTCTGTGTCTGAATATTTCAGGATACCAAAGGAATATGTCAATACTGGGACAGCATAGGTGTTAATAGCACTTATTAGATTCCTTGAGTACAATTTTTTGTTCATCAACTTTGTGATTCTTGATTTGTACCTTTCCTTGAACATCGACTTCATATTTGTGTGGTTCACTCGTTTGTTTTGTTGGATACCAAGGTATTTATAAGCGTCGTGGTACAAAAGCTGTCGAAAATCACAAGTTTCATCAGGCACTTCGACCAATTTACCATTTTTTAGGTGTATTTCGGCACATTTATCAAATCCAAAGGACATCGCAATGTCTTCACTAAATACCCGCGTCACATTCTTCAGCGCTTTCAGGTGGTTTTGGCTCTCGGCAAACAGTTTAAGATCATCCATAAATAATAAATGGCTGATTCGGGAGGTAGGATCTCTCAGTCGGAGTCTGTACCCTAGACATTCCTTGTTTAGAAGCTGTGATAGGGGGTTTATAGCTAAACAAAACCATAGAGGGCTCAATGAATCGCCTTGAAATATTCCTCGACGAATATCAATCTTAAATGTACAATTCTCCAAATTAATCTCCGTGCACCAGTTTTTCATTAAGGCAGCGAGCAGGTTTACAACCTTTGTATTAATTTTATATATTTTCAAAACGTGTATCAGCCATTCATGAGGTACCGAATCAAATGCCTTTCTATAGTCGATGTAGCACATGCTCAAGTTTCGGCTTTTTACCTCAGCTTGTTTTATGATTACGCTGTCCACAGTCAACTGTTCTTTGCATCCAAAGGTACCCCTGATGCATCCTTTCTGTTCCATGCTGATGATATTGTTCTGATTACAATGCATGTATATCTTTTCGTGTAAAACTGATGTTAATAACTTATATAGTACAGAGAGACATGTTACTGGCCTGTAATTTTTGGGATCTGATTTAGGAACACTTTTGGGTAGTAAGTAAGTAATACCTTGCGTTAAGAATTTTGGGCACTGATCAGGCTTCTGAAGTATCTCATTAAAACTATTTGAAATCAAGTTGTGTAGGGAGACAAAACGCTTCAACCAAAAGTTCTGAATTTTGTCAGATCCCGCTGATTTCCAATTTTGGCATTTCTTAAGACTTTCTTCAATATCTTCGGTGGTAATGTGGACTTCAGACATTTCTGGAAGGTTGCCCATCTTTTCCTGAAGTTCAGAGAGCCATGATGCATCACGATTGTAGCTTGAAGGGTTGGTCCAGATTTCCTGCCAGTATGACTTGAATTTATAATTATCAACTTTCTCCTGGCTATCAGCTTTGTGTTCCAAGTTCCGATAGAATACTTTCTGGTTCCTCTCAAATAACATATTTTGTTGTTTCCGCTTTGAGCATTCATTGTATCTTCGCAATCTAGCACCCTTAGCTTTGAGCTTTTGTCTAGCTTCATCGTGGTACAGGGTTAGTTTTTGTCTTAACTCGGGGTCGTTGATGTTGATTTGCATTTTATGAAGGATTCTATTAATTTTATGCTTTACTCTTCTACTTTTGTTGTTTGAAAGAAATTCATGAATTATATTAATCTCTGTTCTCAGTTTAACAATACTTTGTTCCAGTCTAAATTGCCATGCAGGTTTTCTCGCTTTCTTTGTTTTGCTTGGTGGATTATTCTGAATGTGCTGTCCATTAAGATCGATTACAGCAACTGCAGCTGCATACAAGGCAGTATGAATATCTGTCAAATTATTTAATTGGTCAGCAACCTGAGGTATTACCTGATCAACTTGCTTAATAAGAATATTAGTTTGTTTGGTAAAGATCAATTTTGGGATTTTAGGCCTACCAAGAGGATCTGTGTCTCGAAACAGATAGAAATATCCTACAAACTTTTCAGCGGTTTCCTTATTTATACTCGAAGCATTTGTCTCTATTGTCGTATCGTTATTATCACCAGTTTGATGGTCTTCTACAGCTGCCTGAAGTTCATTTCCCACTTCCCTACGTATTTCATCAATTTCGATCTGGGTAAGATACTTTCGTTTCATTATTACGTTCTTACGATCGGCTAGGTTTTGTTCAGTCAAGTTGAATTCTGGATAGGTTTTAGAAAATTCAGAGTGAAGTTTGTGTCTCCAACCCGGTAAGGGATCGTCTCTACATTCATTTATGAGCAGGTAAGTGCGAATAACTTTTTTATTCATTTCTCTGCTCCATTTAATTCTGTTAGATGTTTCATTTCTTCTGGAGGCATTCCTCTTGGTACGCAGTCCAGATGAAGTTGACGCATTCTTCTCACTGGAGTTGGAGTAGACATTGCCATTTTGATCGCTTACGTTGTCATCATCGGGCTGGGGTCCCGTGCCAGGTACAGCCCTACTCCCTGGCACATCCGAGGCTTCATTCTGCACGAACTGCTCCATATCAAATGGGTAATGCATTTTATAGCTCTCTGCCAGCTACAGGGGAAACTAGGTAGGAATAAGTGCGGGTAGGAAAAAAGGATTATTAGGGAGTGATGAAACGGAGGACGACAAGCTACTCGATCCACCTGCCGAGATCCGGGGGCGAGGGGGCAGATAAAGGTGCGACGGGAATGGATTACTAGGTAAAGGACAGCGGTCAGCTGCTCCGATTAGTCGCCTCTTACGACAGGGGGAGATCCCTTGGTGCTATTCTACTAAAACCCCCGACACCACACGGGGTTTATTATTATTATTATTATTATTATTATTATTATTATTATTATTATTATTATTATTATTATTATTATTATTATTATACATTTCTTGTTTACAGCAAGATATGGTTTTCAAATAACAAGGTGATTGTTCGCAAAGTACATGCTATCATTTTTATTAATTATTATCTGATTGTAGAAAGTTTCGGACAATACATTAAGAATTCGGGATAACAGACTTCGGGATTAATTTCAAGTGTCTTGGAGGGATGATATTTTCCAAGAAAATTTTTCTGGTGTTTTTTTTTTTCTAAAATACTGCAACTGGAGATAATGATAGACTGAATGCATGCTCTTGCTTCTCTTGTTCTTTAATTTGGTACAACAGGTTACTATTTTTTCCTCATTTTATCACGTATTATTATTGTTATTATTATTGTTATTATTATTATTATTATTATATGTTTTTCATAAATTTGATATTGACACAATGAAACTGGCCAATACAGAATAAAAAAGTTGGTTTTCCGTAGAATTAGTATATCTTCTCGTTCACTGACTTCATGCAGAAAATCAAACAGGATATAAATTATTTTACGTGATGGTAGGGGCGGGTATAATTCTCGCAGATGACATAATTGTTAACCATATGAAAATAGTAAAATTAACCGTGTGAATTTATTGATATTAAGGGAAATCAGAGAGGAATGTATTTGTTTTAATTAATAAATTGCTTAAGCGTCTCATTCCAGGCTACTTTTGTTGTTGATGATGCTGTTGTTAATGTTATTAAATACATCTGTTCTAAGAACTGAACTTGTTTATATCCTCATTAATTATGGTTTCGTACAATTCAAATTTCATTGAGCGCATTCCTCACTGAGTTTTCGTTTGTTGGTTGTCATGAAACTGCAATTTGAATTAATTCCCCAACCTTATCGCATTACAAAGCTAAATCGAAGCATGAAATGTCACCAGAATATATTTGGTAGCACAAAATCGGACACAGATTGCATTGCTGCATTAATATCAAATTTTTGCTGTGCCAATCGAAACGAACATCGTTAATATTATATTTAAACTTTAAAATTAAACGCAACAACAAAATTAATTTTTTAATTTACAGTATATCTGTGTTAGTAAAATGACACGAGGCTGTAACTTTTTATCATTACATTGAATTTATATTTCAGATCGAATTAATTTTTGTGAAAGGACAATCCTCGTTTAAAATTGCTTTCTACAAAATTACAATCCCTTTCATTGAGGTGTTTTAACCAGTTTATATGACCAGCGATTTCTGAATGGTGGAAAATGTTTAGTTTCATTTGGGAGCTTAAATCGTCGGACAACCCTTGTGTATATGATACATCTGTTGTTAATTCAGTTCTCTTCAGATTAGAGTTTTAAGAGGTACTCTAGTAGTTACATTGGTGTCATAATTGTATTATATGAAGAGGAAAAAAAAGAATCCACTCTCATAATTATATTATCTAATATATATCCGTATGTTTCCCTTTTCTCTTTTTCTCTGTCTCTTTTCCTCTCTCTTTTTCTTTTTACTTTGATTCTGTCTAATTTTTGTTTCACCATATCATTTTCCCCCTTTCTTTCCTTTTTAATATCATCGGAACCCCTTTTTCATTTCCACTCTATTTTCCCCTTTTTCCTTCTTCATGCGCGAAAGAACACACGTGTCTCTTCGTCATGCCGCCAGTGGTGTTCACCGCGCTGCAGCCGCGGTGGGGGCAGGAGAGACCGGAAGAAGATTCCAAGCGTCCCTTTCGTCACCACAGCCACTGCCCTGAAGAGCCCTCGCCGCCAACCCCTTCATCGTCCTTGCGAGCGAGTGAATATTTCGTGTTTCCAGGCGCCACAACTACTTTGGCCATCAGCCCAGCGAGTAAAGTGCGAACTCCCGACCGCTCTGTCTCACTACCAACATATCGGGAGACCAGTCAGAAGCAAAGAGCTTAATACGGCTAGGGCGGTGTAGATACCTTCAGGGGGAAACCTCGCAATGCGTCTCGTAGGTCGGCGTCAGATCTCGCCTTATAATGGGGGAGGAACACCATCACTTCCCGGCTGTAGCATGCACTTCTCATGTCCAAAGTAGTTGAGGCGACATAAAATACGAATTACTCCGATTGGGCTCTCGACTTGTGTGGTAGTGTAGTGTATGTGACTGTGTGTGTAAGTAAGGCTATGGGGGGGGTCAAGAATGAGGAAGGGAAGATCGCACTAGGTCTGGGACCTGTTTCAAAGGGTACTGATTCGGCATTCACCTGTATAGTCCGTAGAAACAAGGGAAAACTACCGATCAGAGCAGCCGATCATTAGAATCGTTCTTCAGACAGCACGCGGCTGGATTCGGCCTCGTTAAATAGCTGGTGTCGAAAATCCGCCACCGTCGGGAACTGCTCGTCCACCACCTCTCAAATCCCCCGCCCCCCCCCCCTTCCTACACACCTTTACTCTTGAGAGCGTAGGCTTCCGTGGCCGGAATTGGAACTTACTTGGCTATCCGGGAGACGCCGCGTCCAGGGAACAGATGCCGACGTTTCGGTCGCCATTCTGCGACCTTCATATGCGCAATACTACTCCCTGATGAAGGTCGCAGAATGGTGACCGAAACGTCGGCACCTGTGCTCTGGACGCGGCGTCTCCCGGATAGCCAAGTAAGTACCTTTACTCTTCCTCTCTGTGTGTCTCTCCTCTCCCCCCAGAGCCCTCGCTCTGCGGCCGCTCGCACGTGTCGCCCCCGGTTATTGCCGTCTCCCTTTAGCGCCGCTGGCAGCGACGGATGAACTTTTCACAGGGGCAGGCGCCGCGGCGGCCGACGATCTTTCTGTCACTGCGGCGGAGGGGATTTGTGGCCCCCGCGCTAAACCTCCGTGGCACTCTTTTTACGACTCTCTCGCGCCGCTTTATGCGCTGCAACTTCTTGAGCCACTGACATGACGATGGTTCTGCAGTTAATATACAGGACAACGTGGTCCCGTGAAGGTGTCGACTTAGAAGAATCCCGTTTATTTAAATGAATATTTGTTTACATGTCAGAAGTCGGAAGTGAGTGCAGTAGTTCAGGATTAAACAACTTTGTTTCTTTCCTTTTAACATATTTTGTAGACAATTGTTAGTAAAAAAATGTCTTTGATACCGACCGCAAATACCTAGAATAATACATTAAATACACAATTTGAAAAATCAATTAACCAGATTGTTTGAATACATTTTTTTCTCGGTAATGATGATAATTTCAGGATGAAAACATATTAAGATTTTATTTACATTAAATTCTTCAAATTATTAATATTAAATAAATTAAATGTTTTTGATGAATTATTTGTACTGAATATGTATAATTATGCAAATAGTATGTGACCGTAAATATGTAAACATCAATAATTTCTGTTTATGGTGCAGTATCGGCGGTTTCGAAATTCTGCGGTGGAGAGGAAAATCATTCAACTAAACCTGTTCCCACATTGTTTCAAATTTGAGTTAATGCCTTTAGAATGTCGAGTACTCGTGTAATTTGTAAACACTCCGTCATGCCAGCAACTGGTAAAATTGCCACTCTAAATTATATTCTTCGATTTCCCAGAGTTTACTCAGAATTCCTCGCATTGTTTCCAAACAGTTCATAATGAAAGTGTATGAGACTCTAACTACCCGTCTGTTTAACGAACATTATATGGATCTCTAATTTATTAATACTGAGACTAACACTGGAATGTACAGAAATACTTTGTTTTTGTCATATACATGGAGTTTGTTGTCGGGTCTTCATTAAGAGTTCGGTTTTGGATAAGTGAGCAGTATATTACTAGTCACAATTTTTCCCTTATCACATTGCTTGCATATGGATGATTTATTTCGTGTTATTTTCGACCGCGACCGGGTCGGTCTTGCCAAGGGCAGGAAATAAATATGTATATTGTGCGTGCTGGTATTCATCTTCGTTTCCGGAGTTCAGTGTGGAAATGCATTCGCGGAGTTTATGCAAATCGCTGCCTCGGGGGACTGTTCGCCTGCAGCGCTAGCGCGGCGGCAGCGTCAACTAGGGAGGTGGCTGAAGGGAATCGGTGGCGTGGAAACGCAGCAATAGGCAAGATGAGGGGGGGGGGGCGGCAGTGACGATGGCTTCTGATGTAGCGACGCAGGCACTCACGGAAATGGATCGCTTTGCTAGAAAACCGCGGACATTTCAAAGGAAGTGCGTTTGATGAATAGGCAAGGTTATTGTTGATTAACAAATACCAAATAAATTTTTGTGCAATATCGGGGTATCATTTATGCTAACTGTACTACAAGTTTCCCTTTACTCCTTCCTAGAAATTCTATGACGTATGGTTTGTAATGGGGAAAATGAACGTATTGAAATGATAAAGCCCCCCCCCCCCCCCAATTTTCTCCGATTCTCTCTACACCAGCCTTCATTTCCATAATAATTTGCTATTCCTTATTCACAAACCATTAACTATTGTAATTTCCCCTATAATAGCATCGATGCGTATTGCAATGCAAACGCTTTAGGAAATCGCATTTGGTAATCTATCTTTACCTCCCACATTGAGAGGTAACATTGACAGATAGATGTGAACGCCAAATAAAGACTGACAACGGTGGCTCAGTGCATCAATTGATGTCACTTCAGTGCCTTTGTCTGGTAGGCCCTCGGTTCGAAAGCCGATGGAGGCAGAATTTTCGACACTAGTTAGACAGCTAGATAGAATTCAGCTGCTGTCTGGAAGAGAATTCTAGCGGCCGGCTATTCCGATCGATAGTTTTCCGTTTTTTTTCGATCAACACCAGCTGAGGGCCGGAGCAGTACCCTGACAAAAGGTTCATCCTCCTTTTTTCCTCTTCCTTGTGCTATCCTCGCCTCATACTTATACCCACTTACACTCACATGCACTACACTACCACACATGTCGGGAAACCACACGGGAGCTTAGAGCATGTCCCGGCTGGGGCGGTGATCGCTGGTGGGAGATACCTAGCTGACTGTAGGTCGTCGCCTGATATCGCCATCCAGTGGAGAAAGATCACCGCCACCTCTCGTGATAAAAATATTCACTACACTTACGGGACTAATGATCTTAACCGTTGACTCGCCCGAAGTCAGTCAAGTCATTTTTTATCAAAAGTCAGTCAAGGCATATTTTCAAAAAAATGGTAAATGATCTCTCTTTGCAGCACGAAAAATTATTGCATTACGAAAAATCTCTATCTTTAACGTTGTAGGCGCAGGAAGATACCGAGACACTTTTCGAATTTTTCAAGTGTTGTTTGCTTAAATTGAAGGAAAGTTTAATCAAAACAATTGGAGCCATTTGAAAAAAAAAATGAAAATGATGAAGCTTCATAAAAAGTACCCCCAAAATCAAAAGATCCATTTTAAATTCGCAGTTCGTTCAGATCCATCGGGGAATATCTGTTTTGGAGAAACTCTGATCGATATGTCCGCTATCATTGGCCAGAGACAGACAAACGGACGGATGAAGGAACTAAACAGACGTTTTGTCGTCATTCAGTTGTTCGGTATCAATAACGTGGGTTGTGACTACACAACGAGTTAAAGGGAAAATAGTACTACATATAAGAACCAGTGCTCTTCGAAACGAGTTTTGTGTAAAAAATCGCCGATTTAGGCTACAGCATTACAATATTTTCTCTTTACGACGTAAGTATGAAGTACGGTGCGAAAGTCACAAATTATAATTGAGTATATATTTCGGCCAAATTACAACGAAAAACTTTGTATTAATTGTTTGGTATGAAATCTCTACGTACAATATCTGTTAGTTTTTTTTTTTTTTTTTTTGCATATTTTGATGTCATTAATTTTATAATTTTTATTAATTAACGAAAATGATATTCAATACTTAATAAATTTTGTTTAATTAGAACCCTTCAAAGAGAGTCTGTGGCAGTCCTCAACGTAGGAGAAAACATTAGCGACTTGCTTGGGAGCATGATTTATCAATCTGTGGACTCAATTATTATCCAATGTGTCAGTTACTTTGACTACTCACGATCACCCATCGATTAACCACCCCTTTGGAATCCGCACAGATTAATTGTTTATGTTGTATTCCAGGCGATTAAACTTCGTTGTCATTAGTTCCGTTGACCTGGAGGTAACGGTGTTCCTTCCAAGCACCGTGAGATCCGCAGCGAACGTATACGTCAGCTAGCGGTTTTCCCTCTTCAATTATCTTTCTCAGTGAATCCCCAGCCAGAACAAGCTCTCGACTGGTCTTCCATCATTTGTGGTAGTCTCGTGTATGTGTATATAAGTGTGAATGTTAGGTGCGAGGAAGGAACAAGGATACGGAAGGAAATATTGCGCCCTGTCCTTGACCCGTTTGCTCAGAAACAGCTTGGGCATGCGCCTGGCAGAGGTAGAGGAAGAAACCACTGAAATTACCGATCAGAACGGCTGGTCGCTTGCGTTCTCATGAAGTTAATATTATTATTATTATTATTATTATTATTATTATTATTATTATTATTATTATTATTATTATTATTGTTATTATTATTATGAGACTCAGGCCAATGGGCCTTCTCTTCCGCCTAACCACATGAAATATTTTCATTTACATAATTTCTTATACTATGACCTTCATAGTATGTTCATAGTGTAGATCGTTAGTGAAGTGAGTGAACATTTATATCTACCCATGTAGGTAGTAAATGCGCCCCCTGAGACCTCGAAGCTGCAGTGGCGCCTCCGGTGTTGGGCCTGAGCCATCGCAACCCGCACCGCTCGGAGGTTGGCGAGGGCGGGCGGCGCGGCGCAACGCGGCGCATAAGGCGCGGCTCCAAGCGGCGCAGCGGCCGGAACGCTCAGCAGGGGGCCGGGCACCAGCGCATTGTGGCGTCGCTCCCGGCGTCCTCGCCGTCCCCAGCGTCCTCGCCGCGCGCGCGGCGCCGCCCTGTCCCACGCCGGCCCCTCGGCGCATCCGCTTGTCAAGTCGCTCCCGCCACCCGCTTCGACTGGCAGATTAAGGGTCGTATTTATGAAGCTCTGCCATCAGCGCTCTTAGGGGCCTGCCATCTGGGGACTTGCTAGGAGCTGAAGGGGCGACGAATTGGCTGGGGGCCGTTCATATATCGCAAAACCGAACACTGGCAGCCTGCTAGGTCTGGCAGGCCCCTGGAAGAGGTTTATAAATACGGCAGTAAGAGAAGCATGGCGTTGCCACTTGAACGAAACAAACTATAGGGCCAAAGCATGGTTCTATTCACGAATAGTAGGATTAGTTTCGTGGAAGCATTTCTATGTGTTACCGTGGTAGGTCAAGCTTTGTTGCACAAAAATGGAGGTAAACCGTAATATAACATCGAGCTGTGATTTCTACGAAAAACTTGCCAAGCGTGGAGCATAACCATTAATTGATTTCTTAGACGGCAAATTAAATTTTAAAATGAATAACATACAACAGTTTTCCTTGAATATTACAAGATCTAGAACAACTATTGACGCAGTATTTTGAAGATAATTCCAAGCGCAAAGATTAGGCAACAACAACGATAACGTCTTTCTTTTGTCGACAGAAATTGCAGAGAGAATATCCCGTTTTATGACTTGAAAATGTATTACTATTAAGTATATTTTTGAACGTTACAACCTTATTTATTTTTTGGGTAATACACGTATATAATTTCTTAAACATGTAAATGTAAGCAACATCTACAATTAAATTATAAAGAAAATCTTCCGAGTATTTACACAAACCTATAAACTTCCTTTTTTACGTTGAATGAAATTCTGCGGAATTATCTTTCTTCTTGCGACCTTAAGCAATTATTGATATGATGAAAAATTAATTCAAAATTTACTAATGAATTATCCAAAGGAAACCCGCTTCGTGAAACCATCACTCTGCTACCAGAGACAGGCATAAAATGAGTGTGTTTGCATGAATAAAAATGTTTTGCGACGTCTCTCGGTTGACATCTGCAGTAGAATCCTCTTTTGCAAGTCGCAAATCCGACAGAGGAAAGAAAAGTTGTTAGGTCTGGCGTCTTTGGGGGCGACCTGTCGTGCGCGAGAGCCTCGCGTGAGGTGGTGGGCTACATGTTCACTTTCGTCCTCAGCTTAGCGCAAGTCATTCATCGTCGTAGAAATCTACTTCGTGTAAGCGGGCGCATGAAATCGAGCAAGGGAATTTTTAAATTATGGTCTAGAACTTTGTGTGCTTCATTTTTTTGAAAGTGTTTTGGTTCTGATAAAGCGAGCGATAAAATGCTAATACAGTTGCAACAGAAAATAACGATGACAGGTACTTTAAGCATTTTCGCGAATCTATTTTTCCGTTCTCTTTTGTTTGTTTTTTTGTTTTGTTTGTTTTCTTTTTCGACATTGAGCTTGTAAAAGCTAATTCCAACAAAATAATTACCAGAATACAAAACTCATATAATTAATTGAAAATGAAATCTGAGTGTCTAAGAGTACTTCCATAAAATAAATTGAATGGCTTGTATTTAATGGCAATGATCAATTTTCTTATTCATTAACGGAAAAATGCAAGAGAGAAAATAACTTTCCATCACTTATTATTCTTTACTCTATCCGTTTCTTTCATGGCGTGGCGAGATCTTTTTTACAGATCCTTACAGGAAACTATGTTATACGCAGATACTAAAATTGATATACGTTGAGAAGCAATTATTAATTATGGTGAAATATTTAATTAAAATCGATGGAATAATCATGAAAGCACGTGATGAAAAACCGAAATGGTCAGAAAATGAATGGTTTAGGAACGAGAATAATGAATGCTTTTGTAATAATATTCCCACAATTCCGATTTCGAATGAAGGTACACACCTAAATTCCCAGAAATGCTTTGCGGAGTGCTCACCGCGCGCAAGGCGGGGCGAGGGGGCGGGGCGGGGCGGGGTAGGGCAATGGGGGCGGAGCGAAGCGAGGCGGAACGGAGAGAGGAGCGAGGCGGTGCGAAGCGGAGCAGTGTTGGATGAGACGGGGCGGCGTGGGGCGGGGCGGGGGCGCGCGTGGAACATTTAAGCTCTTGAGGCGTCCGCCGGAGGGCGCGCAGCGCGTGGCGGCGCCGCGCCGTCCTCTCGTAATTACGTTACCAATGCCCGAATCGAGGCGGCGGAAAAGTTGGCGCTGAGCTCCCGCAGCCGCCCGACCGGAGCAGACGGCCCCGTTGCCTAGGCGAATAAAGAGCTTGCGCCCCCGCCCCTCCCCATTCCCGCACCGCTCCCGCCACCGCCACACCCGCACCCGTTCCGCCTCTGGCCCGCCCCCTCTCCACCCCGCCACTCCCCGCCCCGCCCCCGCCACGCCCCCGCTCCACCCACGCCACACCTTGCCTCACCCCCGCCCCAGACCCGCCACGCCCCCACCACGTCCCCGCCATGCCCCGTCCCCGCCACGCCCCGTCCCCGCCACGCCATCGCCACACCACCGTCATGCCACCGCCACGCCACGCCACCGCCTCGCCACCGTCTCGCCCCGCTCCCGCTACGTCCCCGCCCCCGCCACACCCCCGCTTCGCCCCGCCACCGCCCCCGTTCTCACACCGCGCCACCGCAAGAAGCCTGCCTGCCTCCTCCGAACCCAAGGGAGACAACAGGGCGCTCCTTCTATTCTCGGTGTCTCTCGAATTACGACTGGCGAGCTCGCGGTTCGGAAAATACATATTTACGCTGAGTCCACGCTACATTTCGCCACAAGTTTTAATACAGCGCTTCTTGTTTCTTTTACTCCATACATTACCGTTTACGGAGAAAAAGTATTGGAATCTCCTTAACAATATGGTCTTGAATTTTCGGGCTAATGACCCTGTTTTAGATACTTTTGGACTGCAAGTATTACACACGTTTGGAGTAAAATCTGTTAGTGTCGTTCTCAAGAAGGTTTAGATTGGTGCAGGTGATGACGAGATGTTCGCAATTTTGTACCCGATAATCAGAATGTCTGTGAGGATGGATGGAAGTATGTGTCACTGATAACTCCGTAACATTAGAAGCTTTTGATCTGAAACTTCATCGTTCGATTGCAAGCTTTTGATCATAAATTCCTCAGAAGAAAGAATGCATCGTTCCGGAGATATTTTAATTTGGAGTGTTACTGTAAATGAATCTTCTACGACATTTCCAAAATTTTCTGGAAAATTGCTACAATTTTTTTCTTTAATTTTTTGCTCGCAGAAAAGGGAAGTTTTATAAAAATGAAAGAGTTTGATTTTCATTAAAATCTATACATTTCTTAAAATTGCAAAAACTAAAGTTTATATCCGAACCTGTCCTACACTTCCAATATTGGAATCAAAGATTTATATCTCAATCCAATTTAGACCTCAATTTTTGATCTTTGAATGAGGTTCTGCACCTTTTTTAAATGAGTAGGCAGTTGTTGAGTAAAATCATTAAGGGAAGCAAAAGTTTCGGTATGTTGCGCATTCTCACAAGTTTTATTTTTGTCATGTGCCGTAATTGTCACGTTTCCTTTTATTGAGTATAAGTACTTCTCCACTTCTGCTACTCTACAAATACCATGGTGTTTATCTATTGGATCATTTGTTTTGAAATTCTGATACATATGTTCGCATTCTCATTTTTGGAGATATATATCACAGACCACGTAGTACGAAAAGCTTCAATTTATGGACTAGGCCGATAATATTCTCGACCTTCGCAGTAGACGCAAGAATCTAATATCCAAAAATATACAATAGATGAGTCCAAGTATTAGAGACGCTGGGAAACTAAACGTCTGTTGCATCTACTGTGAGTGCGCCTTGAGCGCATGTGTGGGCAACTACACTCCCTTCTTTTGTTTCATTTTACGATCTTCGTGATGTTCAATCAAACATTTGCTTCACTATAAAGTAAAGTGCAACCTAGGTAAATGTATGCCAGGAGTGAATGTGCAAAAATATTTTATTCATCTCGGACGTGAAGAGGCCTTTTTTCAACAAGGAATATTATCAATCGTGCGCGGTCATGATTTGGGGTGATTTTTAATGTATTCTATGTTTTCTTGTCACTAAAATAATTCCTTTTAGTACATAAATTAATTTTATGTTATGACAAAAGGAAATGACCCATTTTATGTCTTTTTTTGTATTTTTCGTCGATTTTGACTATTAAGTCATTTTTTACTTCTCCCACCAATTTTAATGCATTTCTCGTTAATTTCATCGATTTTGATGTCATTTTAATGGTACTTACTTCAAATAATATTTACGAGATGCAACGAATGTTCTTCACAAAATTCCTGAGTAGCCTATTTGATTTCTTCGCTCAAAAATTGCAATGTCAGCCGTTGTGAGGTTCCTGTGACGCCCGTCAGCTACATTACAGCCGATTTGGGGTTAACTAAAGGCAGAGATTTCTTGATCTATCCTAAACCAAAGGTTTCCAAGCAGAGTTCACTTGAACGAATAGAAGAAGCCTTGATTACCTCAGTAACTTCAATTTATGGACTAGGCCGATAAATTTCTCGACCTTCGCAGTAGACGCAAGAAGCTAATATCAAAAAATATACAATAGATTATCCAACAGCTTGAAGTGTTCATTCGTACAGGTTTTGATCAAATTTTTTACACCATTTTTCTTTGGTTTAAGAGCATTTTATTGATCATTTTTGGCTACGTTTTAGGTCATTAAAATCCGCCCATAGTCATGATACATCCTATTATTAAGTAAAGCCTCCTTTGGCACTCACCGAATGACGTTAACAATCTCAAAGAGAGCTACCGAGACAT